>OY992893.1:4964810-5089810 GCA_963921405.1 Cepaea hortensis
CAACCTGATCTTTCCAATACTTCAGTATTTGTGATTTTGTCTTGCCACTTAATACCAAGTATTCTTCACAGCTGTTGAAAGCTGTTTAAACGTTTCTCTTGGTGTGAGTAAGTTGTCCAGGTTTCACTGCCATAGAGAAGAGTATTAAGGACACAGGCTTGGTAGACAAGGACTTTTGTTTTGGCAGTAAGCTTCCTATTCTCCCAGACTCTTTTTGTTACTTAACCTGTTCATTGTTGTTGCTGCCTTACTATTCCTGATGATTTCCTGATCTAGGGATAATTTGCTATTTACCACTGATCCTAGATATGTAAAATGGTCTATTATCTCTAGTTCGGCGCCGTCAATAAAGATTGATGGTGCGCCATGTGCACCTTGTGACATAATCTGTGCCTTCTTTTTGTTAATTGTTAAACCAAATTCAGAACAAGCATTGGAGAATGCAGATAGTAGATGTCATTCGTCTTCAGAGTGGGTCATAACTGCAGCATCATCCGCAAAAAGCAACTCTCTGATTAGTACCCTCCTAATTTTGGTCTTGGCCTTCTATCTCTGAACATTGTAGAGACCGCCATCTGAGCGTGAGTGAATGTATATACCACCATCCTTATCACGAAAGGCATATTTCAGCAGAAGTGAAAAGTATATTCCAAAGAGGGTGGGGGCTAGCACACAGCCTTGCTTAACTCCACTCTTGATTTCAAACTCTTCTGAAGTTGCACCATCAAACTTGATTATACCCTTCATGCCTGTGTGGAACGATTCCACAATGGACAGAAGAGTTGGTGGACAGCCAATCTTCTTTAGTGCCTTGAACAGATCCTCACGACTGACCACATCAAATGCCTTTGTGAGGTTGATGAAGTCATTAAACAGTGGTTGATTTTGTTCCCGGCATTTTTCTTGCATCTGTCGCAATGAGAATATCATATCAGTGGTAGACCGGTTCTGACGGAAGCCACACTGTGATTCGGGGTAGACTTGATCGCCCAGGACTTAAAGTCTGCGCAGGACAATTCTGGCAAATGTAAGTACAATATTTCTAAGTATATTTGATAAACATGTTCCATCTAAGGAAGCTCGATGTAAAGATTACACTAAACCCTCAGGAGGTAGTTGAAATTATGAGAGACCGTGATAAGGCACATAAAAATAGAGACCTAACCACATGCCGTAGTCTCAGAATAAATTGAGGTATTCCAGAATAAAATGAGAGGTATAGCTACTTGAGTCAGTCTTGATGGCAGTGACGGGGATTTCCGCTCCAACTTGGTGTTTGAAGCTACTGACGTGGAGAACAAATGGGACGGATGCCTCCTTGAGGATGTCCTTAAGATGTTCACTAAATCCAGTTCCTTGAGCTTCCTAAGTACATTTCTTCTTCTTCTTGCTCTTCTTCGTTTCGCTGCCGGGAGGGTGACGCACGTTACGTTATGCAGCTCAAAGATCAGCTGTACGACTTCGACAAGGATGTGGGTCAGGTTTGTCTCCTCTAGACAGATTCCACCCAGGGTAACTATCTACCCAGGGTAACTATCTACCTAGGGTAACTATTTACCCAGGGTAACTATCTACCCAGGGTAACTATCCAGCCAGGGTAAATATCTACCCAGGGTAACTATCTACCCAGGGTAACTATCTACCCAGGGTAACTATCTATCTAGGGTAACTATCTACCTAGAGTAACTATCTACCCAGGGTAACTATCTACCCAGGGTAATTATCTACCCAGGGTAACTATCTACCCAGGGTAACTATCTACCTAGAGTAACTATCTACCCAGGGTAACTATCTACCCAGGGTAACTATCTACCTAGAGTAACTATCTACTCAGGGTAACTATCTACCCAGGGTAACTATCTACCCAGGGTAACTATCTACCCAGGGTAACTATCTACCTAGGGTAACTATCTACCCAGGGTAACTATCTACCTAGGGTAACTATCTACCTAGGGTAACTATCTATCCAGGGTAACTATCTATCCAGGGTAACTATCCAGCCAGGGTAACTATCCAGCCAGGGTAACTATCTACCTAGGGTAACTATCTACCCAGGGTAACTATCTACCTAGGGTAACTATCTACCCAGGGTAACTATCTACCTAGGGTAACTATCTACCTAGGGTAACTATCCAGCCAGGGTAACTATCTACCCAGGGAAGTATCTACCCAGGGTAACTATCTACCCAGGGTAACTATCTACCCGTGGGTAGGTTTTCTGTCCTACTGTTGGTGATGTGTAAATGAGGTGAGATTTTTAATTTGTACACGGCGCCACTTCTATTTTGCCATTATACGAGAGAGCTAAGTGTCTGGTCTCACTACCCAAGAGATCAGGGGATGTGTGGTATCACGTGATCCTTGGAAAAAGAACCTAGTCCAGCTTTAATAGATGGTCCTGGAAACATTACATTCTGGCTGTCCAAGATCTTAGTTCAGCTTCAACAGATGGACGTGGACACACTACATTCTGTCTGTCCAAGATGCTAGTCCAGCTTCATTAGATGGTCGTGGAAAAACTACACTCTGACTGTCCAAGATGCTAGTCCAGCTTCATTAGATGGTCGTGGAAACACTACATTCTGTCTGTCCAAATCCTAGTCCAGCTTCAACAGATGGACGTGGACACACTACATTCTGTCTGTCCAAGATGCTAGTCCAGCTTCATTAGATGGACGTGGAAAAACTACACACTGTCTGTCCAAGGAAATCAGCATCAACACTAATAGTATGATAGTTCTCTAACAATACAACATCAACACTGATAGTTCAATAGTTCTAACAATACAACATCAACACTGATAGTTCAATAGTTCTAACACACATGAACAAAGTGAACTCACATCACAGTTTTTGTTTCTCTCCGGACAATCTCAAATGCAAAGCTGTGGTTGTTGGTGATCCTGATCTCATACAGAGGGTTGTTTCCAGCCGAGAATGGCAGGTTCATTGGTTTGGGCACCGTGTATCTGTTGCCACCAACCGCATCAAGCTAGGATTAGTCACAGACATGCATGTTACAAGACAAGTCGTCAATGGTATAGTAAAACACATGTATGCGATAACTGTGACAACGGTAAAGATTTGTGGAAAGAGAGATAGAGGAAGACAGTGAGAAAAGTTGCTTGACCGCCTTTTGTCCTGGCAATGACATGTCAGCTCGCGAACAGATACTCGCTGGTAGAGTTGGCAACATGTTGGGCAACATGATCTCCCATGCCAGTCGGCACGGCACCTGATGATGTTGGCGCACAAGATATTTATTAAAGTTCCCAAGGTAATCACATTGAGCCGGGAGTGCAGGGAGTGGCCAGCAGGGGCCACGGAAGTGGAAATCCAGCAACTAATTCAGGACAATGCTCCCTCCGGTGATGTGATTATCTACACAAATGGGTCGGTGTTGAGAGGTAGGAGAAGTGCTGGGGGTTCTTAGCAAAAGCTAATGGTCGACGTTTGGTGCAGGAGAGCCTGGCGTATGATACCACAACATCTAGCCTAAGAATGGAGGTGGAGGCGGTCAGTGCAGCTCTCCGCTGGATGGAGAATACGATATATACACACACACATCGTGATTGTAACTGATTCAGAAAGCATGCTGAGTAGGGTGAGGACAGGCAAGCTTCGGACAGAGTGGCTTGCTTCGCTTTGGAGGTCACGGGTGGCAAGCACCGTCTGGATCTTTTCTCCGGGGCATGACGGTGTGCTGGGAAATGAACAGGCGGACAGATTGGCTGGCTCTGCAGAACTTGGTGGAGTATTGATGTATGACAAGGCAGACGTGGTTGCGGCCTTGTGGGAGCACGTGTACACCTTGGAGGAGCAAATGGATCACCATGGTCTGGCAAGAATGAGACAGCGAGGAGTGATGAGGGGATCTGGCCGATGCTCGACGCTTAGAGGAAAGGCGAGACGGACATATAATCAGATTGCTACTGGTACTATTGGTGTTGTAACTCTTCGCTGGCTGCTGAGGATGGGGACGGAGAGCTTATGGGAATGCCCCGAATACAGTGATGTCGGTTCCTAAATCAATCAATCAATCAATCAATCAATCAATCAGGTAAGAAACTACCTGACGTTGTTTCCGAACTCTTTCACATCTACTGGAGCAAGTGGCAAACACTACACCGGGTCACGGCCGGGCATTGCTGGCAAAGGTGAAGGTCTCCACCACCGGGTCACGGCCGGGCATTGCTGGCAAAGGTGAAGGTTTCCACCACCGGGTAAATTCACTGTACACAGAAAGCTCTATAAGTGCTGCACTCTCCCCAACAGGTCACACCAGGGGCATCTCAACACAGTACACATACACAACAGGTAACAGTAGGATGACACAGTACACACATACACAACAGGAAACAATAGGATGACACAGTACACACACACACACACACACACAACAGGAAACAAATGGATGAGACAGTTCACATACACAACTGCAAACAATAGGATGAGAAAGTACACACATACACAACAGGAAACAATAGAACGACACAGTACACATATACACAACAGGAAACAATAGGATGACACAGTACACATATATACAACAGGAAACAATAGGATGACACAGTACACACACACACAACAGGAAACAATTGGATGAGACAGTTCACAAACACAACTGCAAACAATAGGATGAGACAGTACACACATACACAACAGGAAACAAAAGGATGACACAGTACGCATACACAACAGGTAACAATAGGATGACACAGTACACACATACACAACAAGAAAAAATAGGATGACACAGTACACATACACAACAGGAAACAATATGATAACACAGTAGACAAACACAACAGGAAACAATAGAATGACACAGTAGACACATACACAACAGGAAACAATAGGATGACAGAGTACACATACACACAACAGGAAACAATATGATAACACAGTACACACATACACAACAGGAAACAATAGGACGACACAATACACACATACACAGCAGGAAACAATAGGATGACACAGTACACATACACAACAGGAAACAATAGGATGACACAGTACACACATACACAACAGGTAACAATAGGATGACACAGTACACACATACACAACAGGAAACAATAGGATGATACAGTACACACATACACAACAGGTAACAATAGGATGACACAGTACACACATACACAACAGGAAACAATAGGATGACACAGTACACACATACACAACAGGTAACAATAGGATGACACAGTACACACATACACAACAGGGTAAAAGCGGAAATACGATAGGATGGCACAGTACAAATACACAATATGTTAGATGGGACAAGTAGACTGTGACAACAGACCATAACATGTAGATAATGTTATAGTGGACAAGTAGAATGTGACAACATGTAGTTAATGTTATAGGGGACGAGTAGAATGTGACAACATGTAGTTAATGTTATAGGGGACGAGTACAATGTGACAACATGTAGTTAATGTTAGAGGGGACAGGTAGAATGTGACAACATGTAGTTAATGTTAGAGGGGATAGGTAGAATGTGACAACATGTAGTTAATGTTAGAGGGGACAGGTAGAATGTGACAACATGTAGTTAATGTTAGAGGGGACAGGTAGAATGTGACAACATGTAGTTAATGTTATAGGGGATAGGAAGAATGTGACAACATGTAGTTAATGTTATAGGGGACAGGTAGAATGTGACAACATATAGTTAATGTTATAGGGGACAAGTACAATGTGACAATACGTAGTTAATGTTATAGGGGACAGGTAGAATGTGAGAACATGTAGTTATTGTTAGAATGGGCAGGTAGAATGTGAGAACATGTAGTTAATGTTATAGGGGACAGGTAGAAGGTGACAACATGTAGTTAATGTTAGAGGGGACAGGTACAATGTGACAACATGTAGTTAATGTTAGAGGGGACAGGTAGAATGTGACAACATGTAGTTAATGTTATAGGGGATAGGTAGAATGTGACAACAGACCACAACATGTAGTTAATGTTATAGGTGACAGGTAGAATATAACAACAGACCACAACATGTAGTTAATGTTAGAGGCGACAGGTAGAATGTGACAACATGTAGTTAATGTTATAGGGTACAGATAGAATGTGACAACATGTAGTTAATGTTACTGGGATGTGACATCAGGTAGGTAATGTTATAGGGGATAGGTAGAATGTGACAACATGTAGTTAATGTTAGAAGGGACAGGTAGAATGTGACAACATGTATTTACTGTTATAGGGAACAGGCGGAATGTGACAACATGTAGTTAATGTTATTGGCGACATGTAGAATGTGACAACAGACCACAAAATGTAGTTAATGTTATAGGGGACAGGTAGAATGTGACAACATGTAGTGAATGATATTGGGGAAAGGTAGAATGTGACAACTTGTAGTTAATGTTATAGGGGACAGGTAGAATGTGACAACATGTAGTTAATGTTAGAGGGGACAGGTAGAATGTGACAACATGTAGTTAATGTTATAGGGGTCAAGTACAATGTGACAACATGTATTTAATGTTAGAGGGGATAGGTAGAATGTGACAACATTTAGTTAATGTTAGAGGGGACAGGTAGAATGTGACAACATGTAGTTAATGTTATAGAGAACAAGAACAATGTGACAACATGTAGTTATTGTTAGAGGGGACAAGTAGAATGTGACAACATATAGTTAATATTATAGGGGACAGGTAGAATTAGACAACAGACCACAACATGTAGTTAATGTTATAGGGGATAGGTAGAATGTGACAACATGTAGTTAATGTTAGAGGGGACAAGTAGAATGTGACACCATACCACAACATGTAGTTAATGTTATAGGGGACAGGTAGAATGTGACAACATGTAGTTAATGTTAGAGGGGACAAGTACAATGTGACAACATGTATTTACTGTTATAGGGAACAGGCGGAATGTGACAACATGTATTTAATGTTATTCGCGACACGTAGAATGTGACAACAGACCACAAAATGTAGTTAATGTTATAGGGGACAGGTAGAATGTGACAACATACCACAACATGTAGGTAATGTTATAGGGGACAGGTGGAATGTGACAAACATGTAGTTAATGTTATAGGGGTCAGGTAGAATGTGACAACATACCACAACATTTAGTTAATGTTATAGGGGACAGGTAGAATGTGAGAACATGTAGTTAATGTTATATAGGACAGGTAGAATGTGACACAATGTAGTTAATGTTATAGGGGACAGGTAGAATGTGAGAACATGTAGTTAATGTTAGAGGGGACAGGTAGATTGTGACAACATGTAGTTAATGTTATAGGGGACAAGTAGAATGTGACAACATGTAGTTAATGTTAGAGGGGACAGCTAGAATGTGACAACGTGTAGTTAATGATATAGTGGACGAGTACAATGTGACAACATGTAGTTAATGTTAGAGGGGACAGGTAGAATGTGACAACATGTAGTGAATGTTATTGGGGACAGGTAGAATGTGACATCGTGTAGGTAATGTTATAGGGGACAGGTAGAATGTGACAACAAGTAGTGAATGTTATTGGGGACAGGTAGAATGTGACATCGTGTAGGTAATGTTATAGGGGACAGGTAGAATGTGACAACATGTAGTTAATGTTAGAGGGGACAGGTAGAATGTGACAACATGTAGTTAATGTTATAGGGGACAAGTAGTATGTGACAATATGTAGTTAATGTTATAGGGGACGAATACAATGTGACAACATGTAGGTAATGTTAGAGGGGACAGGTAAAATATGACAACATGTAGTTTATGTTATTGGGGAAAGGTAGAATGTGACACCATGTAGGTAATGTTATAGGGGATATGTAGAATGTGACAACATTTAGTTAATGTTATAGGGGACAGGTAGAATGTGACAACATATAGTTAAAGTTATAGGAGACAGGTAGAATGTGACGTCTAGTAGGTAATGTTATAGGGGACAATTAGAATGTGACAACATGTAGTTAATGTTATAGAGGACAGGTAGAATGTGGCAACATGTAGGTAATATTATAGGGGACAGGTAGAATGTGACAACAGGCCACAACATGTAGTTAATGTTATATGGGACATGTAGAATGTGACAAAAGACCACAACATGTAGTTAATGTTATAGGAGACAGGTAGAATATGACAACAGACCACAACATGTAGTTAATGTTAGAGGCGACAGGTAGAATGTGACAACATGTAGTTAATGTTATAGAGGAGAAGTACAATGTGACAACATTTAGTTAATGTTAGAGGGGACAGGTAGAATGTGACAACATGTAGTTAACGTTATAGGGAACAAGTGCAATGTGACAATATATTGTTAATTTTAGAGAGGACAAGTAAAATGTGACAACATGTAGTTAACGTTATAGGGAACTAGTACAATGTGACAACATGTAGTTAATGTTAGAGGGGACAGGTAGAATGTGACAACATGCAGTTAATGTTAGAGGGGACAGGTAGAATGTGACAACATGTAGTTAATGTTAGAGGGGACAGGTAGAATGTGACAACATGTAGTTAATGTTAAAGGTGACAGGTAGAATGTGACAACATGTAGTTAATGTTATATGGGACACGTAGAATGTGACAACATGTAGTTAATATTAGATGGGACAGGTAGAATGTGACAACATGTAGTTAACGTTATAGGGGACTAGTAAAATGTGACAACATGTAGTTAATGTTAGAGGGGACAGGTAGAATGTGACAACATGTAGTTAATGTTAGAGGGGACAGGTAGAATGTGACAACATGTAATTAATGTTAGAGGTGACAGGTAGAATGTGACAACATGTAGTTAATGTTATATGGGACAAGTAGAATGTGACAACATGTAGTTAATGTTATAGGGGACAGGTAGAATGTGACTACATGTAGTTAATTTTAGAGGAGACAGGTAGAATGTGACAACATGTAGTTAATGTTAGAGGGGACAGGTAGAATGTGACAACATATAGTTAATGTTAGAGGGGACTAGTTGAATGTGACAACATGTAGTTAATATTATAGGGGACAGATAGAATGTGACAATAGACCATAACATGCAGTTAAAGTTATAGGGGACAGGTACAATGTGACAACATGTAGTTAATGTTATACGGGACAGGTAGAATGTGTCAACATGTAGTTAATGTTAGAGGGGACAGGTAGAATGTGACAACATATAGTTAATGTTAGAGAGGACAAGTAGAATGTGACAACATGTAGTTAATGTTATAGGGGACAGGTACAATGTGACAACATGTAGTTAATGTTATACGGGACAGGTAGAATGTGTCAACACATAGTTAATGTTATAGGGGACAGGTAGAATATGACAACATGTAGTTAATGTTAGAGAGGACAAGTAGAATGTGACAACATGCAGTTAATGTTATAGGGGACAGGTACAATGTGACAACATGTAGTTAATGTTATACGGGACAGGTAGAATGTGACAACATTTAGTTAATGTTAGAGGGGACAGGTAGAATGTGACAACATGTAGTTAACGTTATAGGGGACAAGTGCAATGTGACAATATATTGTTAATTTTAGAGGGGACAAGTAAAATGTGACAAAATGTAGTTAACGTTATAGGGGACTAGTACAATGTGACAACATGTAGTTAATGTTAGAGGGGACAGGTAGAATGTGACAACATGTAGTTAATGTTAGAGGGGACAGGTAGAATGTGACAACATGTAGTTAATATTATAGGGGACAGATAGAATGTGACAACATGTAGTTAATATTAGATGGGACAGGTAGAATGTGACAACATGTAGTTAATGTTAGAGGGGACAAGTAGAATGTGACAACATGTAATTAATGTTAGAGGGGACAGGTAGAATGTGTCAACATGTAGTTAATGTTATAGGGGACAGGTAGAATATGACAACATGTAGTTAATGTTAGAGGGGACAAGTTGAATGTGACAACATGTAGTTAATATTATAGGGGACAGATAGAATGTGACAACAGACCATAACATGTAGTTAATGTTATAGGGGACAGGTAGAATGTGACAACATGTAGTTAATGTTATACGGGACAGGTAGAATGTGTCAACATGTAGTTAATGTTATAGGGGACAGGTAGAATATGACAACATGTAGGTAATGTTAGAGGGGACAAGTAGAATGTGACAACATGTAGTTAATGTTATAGGGGACAGGTACAATGTGACAACATGTAGTTAATGTTATACGGGACAGGTAGAATGTGTCAACATGTAGTTAATGTTAGAGGGGACAGGTAGAATGTGACAACATGTAGTTAATGTTATATGGGACAGGTAGAATGTGACAACATACCACAACATGTAGTTAATGTTATACGGGACAGGTAGAATATGACAACATGTAGTTAATGTTAGAGGGGACAGGTAGAATATGACAACATGTAGTTAATGTTAGAGGGGGCAAGTAGAATGTGACAACATACCACAACATGTGGTTAATGTTATAGGGGACAAGTAGAATGTGACAACATCTAGTTAATGTTAGAGGGGACAGGTTCAATGTGACAACATATAGTTAATGTTATAGGGTACAGGTACAATGTGACAACATGTAGTTAATGTTATAGGGGACAGGTAGAATGTGACAACATACCACAAAACGAGCGACATTATTTCCTCTATTCTCGAAGGTGAATGTCCACTGCTTGACGTCACCGCCGAAGGGAGAATATCCTATCTGCTGAAGCGTGGCCTGAAATCCAAGGCTGGTCGAGACGATGCTAGCCATTGCCAGTCTGTACTGGCTCTCTGTGTACTGGCAGACATGCTGTCCAGACGGGGCATTAGCTCTGAACGTGCAGTTTCGCTTGACGCATGCAGTTTTGTTGGCTGAGGATGTATTCCCTGAAAAGGTAAACAATCAGCAAAGATGACTAATCATCAGCTTCCTTTGAATAGCTGACTATTTACAAAAGCCTAGACCAGACATCGGCAACATACGGTCTGGGGCTTAGCGTGGCCCGTAGAGCGATTTTCAATGGCACCCTGGTTGAACTGAAATGCAGTATATGATCTTATAAATATAAATGTTTGTAAAAATCTTCCGCGAAGTAAAATTTAATAACGAAGACCAAAACAATAGATTTCACTATTTATTGTCTGGCATGTTTCACTACGTCTGGCCAGGCCCATGGTGCAGAAGTCACACAAAATAAACTAAAGTGTTAAGACATAATGTTAGTTAAATAGAAGTATATAACTCTTTTAAAGATATTCCTGTGTTTGCATCCCTTCAAAATGAAAGTTGTTAAACAAAAGAGGTAAGAATATGCAATCCGAAGCTAACTGAGTCATTGTGTAGAAATAATGACTGACCATGGCACCATTCTATTTCTGTCCTAACCTTCCCCTCTCTCGCGATCACCGCACACCTAACTATATTTCTCAGTGCTGTCGTGTACTCCTGCCCGCACATTCTATGTCTGTCCTAACCTTCCCCTCTCTCGCGATCACCGCACACCTAACTATATTTCTCAGTGCTGTCCTGTACTCCTGCCCGCACATTCTATGTCTGTCCGAACCTTCCCCTCTCTCGCGATCACCGCACACCTAACTATATTTCTCAGTGCTGTCGTGTACTCCTGCCCGCACATTCTATGTCTGTCCTAACCTTCCCCTCTCTCGCGATCACCGCACACCTAACTATATTTCTCAGTGCTGTCCTGTACTCCTGCCCGCACATTCTATGTCTGTCCTAACCTTCCCCTCTCTCGCGATCACCGCACACCTAACTATATTTCTCAGTGCTGTCGTGTACTCCTGCCCGCACATTCTATGTCTGTCCTAACCTTTCCCTCTCTCGCGATCACCGCACACCTAACTATATTTCTCAGTGCTGTCCTGTACTCCTGCCAGCACAGTCTGTTGACCGCAGCGCATACGTTGATGTTAGTATTTAGTTATACTGTGCTGCTTTAGTTTATTTAATGCTGTAATGACTCAAACAGGGCAAAGATTTAACACACATTCTTTTCAAACCTTTTGAACAAACGAATATGGATTAGACCAAGGAGGACTTAGGTTGGCACGCTGAGTGACTGCAACATTATTTCGGCACAAGACAACACACAGGTTGCCAATCCCTATTCGAGACAATTCAAACAATATTGCCGTAATTGGTCACAACAGCTGCTTCACATTCAACAAAATAACTATTTGTATATATTGGAGAGATATTGCAATCCAGAAGTGACCAACCGTTGCAAAAGGTGGCAATTCAAAAACAACAAACATAGGCAGTAGAAAGTGGTATAAAATCTAGCAGTAAAAGAGAATATTGGATTAGTCATAAGTGCAACGCTATCCTGCTAAATAATCAATCAATAAAAGCATCGGCATATATTCCCAATTCATCTGGTGAGAATGTGCATCTATGAATTGTGTCCGAGGGTTGTCAAATTACAATGAGAGAATCACCAAAAAAAAAAAAAAAAAAAAAAAAAAAAAACGAGAAGTAGATGGTAAGCTTTTCTAGAACACCATCATAAGTAACACAGTGGACGTTGCTGCCTAAACCTTCATCAGCACAGACAGAACAACATCACAGCGACACAATTACATGACAAACACAACATGAACATGTAAACATAACAGTTACTCTTCTGTTTCCTTGTTGTGGACTAGATCCTTGTTTCATGAAATCCGCGAGTATTTTTTTCCCCCCATCTGCTGCCTTGTGATGTCACTGCATCGTGACTTCAAGCTAGACTAATATCTTGGACAGACAGAATGTAATGTTTCCACGACTATCTGTTGAAGCTGGACTAATATCTTGGACAGTCAGAATGTAGTTGTAACGTGCATGGGCGGACCTCGTCGGGGGTGATTACCCTAAGTAGGAATGTTTCAGCATAGGCAAGAGTAATTGGGTCAGAGAAGTATAGACGAATGTTAGGTCAAGAAGGTGGAGATAGGAATTCCAAGTACAATGACGGGCTCTAAAAACCGTGGAGAGTAGATCATGGTGTTGTCAGCCTTAGTCACGTAGGCACAAAGGAAGACATGAGAGTAGAGCGGATGTGAGGTCAGAGAAGTCAAGTTAGAGACTCTAGAGCTATGGGTAAGACCCAACACAGGGAGTGTTAGGACACGTACGGGCTAAGAGGAGGTCACTAATGAGATGCGAATACGTAACATTAGACTGCTATACAAAGAGAAATCAGGAGTAGAATGTTGGAAGAATTTCTGGGAGGTCTAGGAACATAGTATATATATATATATATATATATATATATATATATATATATATATATATATATATATATATATATATATACACACACACACACACACACACACACACACACCAGTCTGGGACATTGACAGTCGAGTGGAGTCGAGGCTGGGGCTAGGTGTGGAGAACTAGCTCGACAGCGGAGTCGTGGCGGAGTTAGGGACAACTCCTCCTGGTGGATTCTCAGACAGTGGAGTCTGAGGCTGCGCCAGGGAGACGTAGCTAGGGCATTAAGTTAAGGACCAGTGAAGGGAGCTGGGTCCAAAGCGAAGATACTCAGAGAAGAGTTGTGTTTGAGCCAGACAGTGGAGGTCTGAGTTTTGGGCAGTGAGATTTTGGGCTGAGTGAGGGACACCAGCCAGAAAGCGGCGTTCATGAAAAGGTATTCAGTGTGGGCTACGTTTAAGGGAAGAAACTAGCCAGTTATTCGGAGTTCGGGCTGAGGAGGAAATCTCAGCCAGGCAGACAGGCAGCTCGGACACGGGATCTAGTCCAAGGCATATTAGTCATATCATCAGGCCGATCGAAGACGGTTGTGTTATGTATTTTCGGGAAATAGTGTCCTGTTTGCTGTGAATCATGTACGTGTGTCATTAATAAACTGATGTGCGCGAAACGGTGTTTTTATAGTGTCTGTAGCTGTGCACCAGTAAACCTGCAACGTGTTCATACAGACATACCATTGACATCCACCTAGACAACCATAGCCATTTCTGTCTGTCACTGTGTCATAATCCACTTTGTGACAGTAATGTTTCCACGACCATCTGTTGAAGCTGGACTAATATCTTGGACAGTCAGAATGTAGTGTTTCCACGAGCGTCTGTTGAAGCTGGACTAAGATCGTTGACAGTCAGAATGTAATGTTTCCACGGGCATCTGTTGATGTTAGACTAAAATCTTGATCAGCAGAATGTAATGTTTCCACAACCATCCGTTGAAGCTGGACTAAGATCTTGGACAACCAGAATGTAGGGTTGCCACAACCAATTTTGAAGTTGGACTAAGATCTTGGACAGCGAGAATGTAGTGTTTCCACGACCATCTGTTGAAGCTTAACTAGGATCTTGGATAGCCAGAATGTAGTGTTTCCACGATTAATTTTGAAGCTGGACTAATATCTTGGACAGCGAGAATATAGTGTTACGACGACCATCTGTTGAAATTGGACTAAGATCTGGACAGACAGAATGTAATGTTTCCACGAACATCTGTTGAGGCTGGGCAAAGATCTTGGACAGACAGAGGGTAGTGTTTCCACGACCATCTGGTGAAGCTTGACAAAGATCTTGGACATCCATAATGTAGTGTTTCTACGACCATCTGTTGAAGCTTGACAAAGATCGTGGTCAGACAGAATGTAGTATTTCCACGACCATCTGTTGAAGTTGACAAAGATCTTGGTCAGACAGAATGTAGTGTTTCCACGACCATCTGTTGAAGCTTGACAAAGATCGTGGTCAGACAGAATGTAGTATTTCCACGACCATCTGTTGAAGTTGACAAAGATCTTGGTCAGACAT
Organism: Cepaea hortensis; assembly: GCA_963921405.1. Taxonomy (NCBI): domain Eukaryota; kingdom Metazoa; phylum Mollusca; class Gastropoda; order Stylommatophora; family Helicidae; genus Cepaea; species Cepaea hortensis. The sequence continues at coordinate 4,979,553 of OY992893.1, forward strand.
AATATAGTGTTTCCACGACCATTTGTTGAAGTTGACAAAGATCTTGGTCAGACAGAATATAGTGTTTCCACGACCATCTGTTGAAGCTTGACAAAGATCGTGGTCAGACAGAATGTAGTATTTCCACGACCATCTGTTGAAGTTGACAAAGATCTTGGTCAGACATAATATAGTGTTTCCACGACCATTTGTTGAAGTTGACAAAGATCTTGGTCAGACAGAATATAGTGTTTCCACGACCATTTGTTGAAGTTGACAAAGATCTTGGTCAGACAGAATGTAGTATTTCCACGACCATCTGTTGAAGTTGACAAAGATCGTGGTCAGACAGAATGTAGTATTTCCACGACCATCTGTTGAAGTTGACAAAGATCTTGGTCAGACATAATATAGTGTTTCCACGACCATCTGTTGAAGTTGACAAAGATCTTGGTCAGACAGAATGTAGTATTTCCACGACCATCTGTTGAAGTTGACAAAGATCTTGGTCAGACATAATGTAGTGTTTCCACGACCAGTTGTCGAAGGTGGACTAATATCTTGGTCAGACAGAATGTAGTGTTTCCACGACCAGTTGTCGAAGGTGGACTAATATCTTGGTCAGACAGAGTGTAGTGTTTCCACGACCAGTTGTCGAAGGTGGACTAATATCTTGGTCAGACAGAGTGTAGTGTTTCCACGACCATCTGTTGAAGGTGGACTAATATCTTGGTCAGACAGAATGTAGTGTTTCCACGACCATCTGTTGAAGGTGGACTAATATCTTGGTCAGACAGAATGTAGTGTTTCCACGACCATCTGTTGAAGGTGGACTAATATCTTGGTCAGACAGAATGTAGTGTTTCCACGACCATCTGTTGAAGGTGGACTAATATCTTGGTCAGACAGAGTGTAGTGTTTCCACGACCATCTGTTGAAGGTGGACTAATATCTTGGTCAGACAGAGTGTAGTGTTTCCACGACCATCTGTTGAAGGTGGGCTAATATCTTGGTCAGACAGAGTGTAGTGTTTCCACGACCATCTGTTGAAGGTGGACTAATATCTTGGTCAGACAGAATGTAGTGTTTCCACGACCATCTGTTGAAGGTGGACTAATATCTTGGTCAGACAGAATGTAGTGTTTCCACGACCATCTGTTGAAGGTGGACTAATATCTTGGTCAGACAGAATGTAGTGTTTCCACGACCATCTGTTGAAGGTGGACTAATATCTTGGTCAGACAGAATGTAGTGTTTCCACGACCATCTGTTGAAGGTGGACTAATATCTTGGTCAGACAGAGTGTAGTGTTTCCACGACCATCTGTTGAAGGTGGACTAATATCTTGGTCAGACAGAGTGTAGTGTTTCCACGACCATCTGTTGAAGCTTGACAAAGATCGTGGTCAGACAGAATGTAGTATTTCCACGACCATCTGTTGAAGTTGACAAAGATCTTGGTCAGACATAATATAGTGTTTCCACGACCATTTGTTGAAGTTGACAAAGATCTTGGTCAGACAGAATATAGTGTTTCCACGACCATCTGTTGAAGCTTGACAAAGATCGTGGTCAGACAGAATGTAGTATTTCCACGACCATCTGTTGAAGTTGACAAAGATCTTGGTCAGACATAATATAGTGTTTCCACGACCATTTGTTGAAGTTGACAAAGATCTTGGTCAGACAGAATATAGTGTTTCCACGACCATTTGTTGAAGTTGACAAAGATCTTGGTCAGACAGAATGTAGTATTTCCACGACCATCTGTTGAAGTTGACAAAGATCGTGGTCAGACAGAATGTAGTATTTCCACGACCATCTGTTGAAGTTGACAAAGATCTTGGTCAGACATAATATAGTGTTTCCACGACCATCTGTTGAAGTTGACAAAGATCTTGGTCAGACAGAATGTAGTATTTCCACGACCATCTGTTGAAGTTGACAAAGATCTTGGTCAGACATAATGTAGTGTTTCCACGACCAGTTGTCGAAGGTGGACTAATATCTTGGTCAGACAGAGTGTAGTGTTTCCACGACCAGTTGTCGAAGGTGGACTAATATCTTGGTCAGACAGAGTGTAGTGTTTCCACGACCATCTGTTGAAGGTGGACTAATATCTTGGTCAGACAGAATGTAGTGTTTCCACGACCATCTGTTGAAGGTGGACTAATATCTTGGTCAGACAGAATGTAGTGTTTCCACGACCATCTGTTGAAGGTGGACTAATATCTTGGTCAGACAGAATGTAGTGTTTCCACGACCATCTGTTGAAGGTGGACTAATATCTTGGTCAGACAGAGTGTAGTGTTTCCACGACCATCTGTTGAAGGTGGACTAATATCTTGGTCAGACAGAGTGTAGTGTTTCCACGACCATCTGTTGAAGGTGGGCTAATATCTTGGTCAGACAGAGTGTAGTGTTTCCACGACCATCTGTTGAAGGTGGACTAATATCTTGGTCAGACAGAATGTAGTGTTTCCACGACCATCTGTTGAAGGTGGACTAATATCTTGGTCAGACAGAATGTAGTGTTTCCACGACCATCTGTTGAAGGTGGACTAATATCTTGGTCAGACAGAATGTAGTGTTTCCACGACCATCTGTTGAAGGTGGACTAATATCTTGGTCAGACAGAATGTAGTGTTTCCACGACCATCTGTTGAAGGTGGACTAATATCTTGGTCAGACAGAGTGTAGTGTTTCCACGACCATCTGTTGAAGGTGGACTAATATCTTGGTCAGACAGAGTGTAGTGTTTCCACGACCATCTGTTGAAGCTTGACAAAGATCGTGGTCAGACAGAATGTAGTATTTCCACGACCATCTGTTGAAGTTGACAAAGATCTTGGTCAGACATAATATAGTGTTTCCACGACCATTTGTTGAAGTTGACAAAGATCTTGGTCAGACAGAATATAGTGTTTCCACGACCATCTGTTGAAGCTTGACAAAGATCGTGGTCAGACAGAATGTAGTATTTCCACGACCATCTGTTGAAGTTGACAAAGATCTTGGTCAGACATAATATAGTGTTTCCACGACCATTTGTTGAAGTTGACAAAGATCTTGGTCAGACAGAATATAGTGTTTCCACGACCATTTGTTGAAGTTGACAAAGATCTTGGTCAGACAGAATGTAGTATTTCCACGACCATCTGTTGAAGTTGACAAAGATCGTGGTCAGACAGAATGTAGTATTTCCACGACCATCTGTTGAAGTTGACAAAGATCTTGGTCAGACATAATATAGTGTTTCCACGACCATCTGTTGAAGTTGACAAAGATCTTGGTCAGACAGAATGTAGTATTTCCACGACCATCTGTTGAAGTTGACAAAGATCTTGGTCAGACATAATGTAGTGTTTCCACGACCAGTTGTCGAAGGTGGACTAATATCTTGGTCAGACAGAATGTAGTGTTTCCACGACCAGTTGTCGAAGGTGGACTAATATCTTGGTCAGACAGAGTGTAGTGTTTCCACGACCAGTTGTCGAAGGTGGACTAATATCTTGGTCAGACAGAGTGTAGTGTTTCCACGACCATCTGTTGAAGGTGGACTAATATCTTGGTCAGACAGAATGTAGTGTTTCCACGACCATCTGTTGAAGGTGGACTAATATCTTGGTCAGACAGAATGTAGTGTTTCCACGACCATCTGTTGAAGGTGGACTAATATCTTGGTCAGACAGAATGTAGTGTTTCCACGACCATCTGTTGAAGGTGGACTAATATCTTGGTCAGACAGAGTGTAGTGTTTCCACGACCATCTGTTGAAGGTGGACTAATATCTTGGTCAGACAGAGTGTAGTGTTTCCACGACCATCTGTTGAAGGTGGGCTAATATCTTGGTCAGACAGAGTGTAGTGTTTCCACGACCATCTGTTGAAGGTGGACTAATATCTTGGTCAGACAGAATGTAGTGTTTCCACGACCATCTGTTGAAGGTGGACTAATATCTTGGTCAGACAGAATGTAGTGTTTCCACGACCATCTGTTGAAGGTGGACTAATATCTTGGTCAGACAGAATGTAGTGTTTCCACGACCATCTGTTGAAGGTGGACTAATATCTTGGTCAGACAGAATGTAGTGTTTCCACGACCATCTGTTGAAGGTGGACTAATATCTTGGTCAGACAGAGTGTAGTGTTTCCACGACCATCTGTTGAAGGTGGACTAATATCTTGGTCAGACAGAGTGTAGTGTTTCCACGACCATCTGTTGAAGGTGGACTAATATCTTGGTCAGACAGAATGTAGTGTTTCCACGACCATCTGTTGAAGGTGGACTAATATCTTGGTCAGACAGAATGTAGTGTTTCCACGACCAGTTGTCGAAGGTGGACTAATATCTTGGTCAGACAGAATGTAGTGTTTCCACGACCATCTGTTGAAGGTGGACTAATATCTTGGTCAGACAGAATGTAGTGTTTCCACGACCATCTGTTGAAGGTGGACTAATATCTTGGTCAGACAGAGTGTAGTGTTTCCACGACCATCTGTTGAAGGTGGACTAATATCTTGGTCAGACAGAGTGTAGTGTTTCCACGACCATCTGTTGAAGGTGGACTAAGATCTTGGTCAGACAGAATGTAGTGTTTCCACGACCATCTGTTGAAGGTGGACTAAGATCTTGGTCAGACAGAATGTAGTGTTTCCACGACCATCTGTTGAAGGTGGACTAATATCTTGGTCAGACAGAATGTAGTGTTTCCACGACCATCTGTTGAAGGTGGACTAATATCTTGGTCAGACAGAATGTAGTGTTTCCACGACCATCTGTTGAAGGTGGACTAATATCTTGGTCAGACAGAATGTAGTGTTTCCACGACCATCTGTTGAAGGTGGACTAATATCTTGGTCAGACAGAATGTAGTGTTTCCACGACCATCTGTTGAAGGTGGACTAATATCTTGGTCAGACAGAATGTAGTGTTTCCACGACCATCTGTTGAAGGTGGACTAAGATTTGTTTTATTTTATTATTTGACCCTGTTGTTTGATGCGGTTGATTTATTATGTTGTTTGAATCTATTGTTTGGCATTGTTGTCTGATGCTGTTTTTTTAAATTTAAATTCTATTGTTCGGCCATGTTATTTGGTCCTGCTCTCTGGTTCAAGGCCATCAGAACATAAAACGGTTATCGACGTGAGGCAACCACCCACCTTCAGCTTCTGGGTAACAGTCCAGCCCGGGCTGGTTGGGTTGGTCAGCTTCCATGAGAGACACAGGAACCGTCACTGCGACCACTACCCCTACCAGCATCACCACGCCAACAACAGCAGCCAGTCGACGACGCTTGGCCAGACTCAACGTCATGTCACGTGCTTGTTTCAATCACAGCCTTATCTTCAAAAATAAATCGAAACATTATGGACAATCAATGTAAGCTATACCTGGTTCAACCTTTCATTGCTAGAATAAGTATAGTATAGACTCGCTTCCCAGCTAGAATATAGTATATAATCACTTCACAGCTAGAATAAGTATAGTATAGAATAACTTCCCGGAAATAATAAGTATAGTATAGAATCAGTTCACAGCTAGAATAAGTATAGTAAAGAATCACTTTCCTGATAGAATAAGTATAGCATAGAATCACTTCACAAGTAGAATAAGTATAGTATAGAATCATTTCACATCTAGAATAAGCGTAGTATAGAATCACGTCCCGACTAGAATACGTATAGTATATAATCACTTCAGAGTTAGAATAAGTATAGTATAGAATCACTTCAGAGTTAGAATAAGTATAGTATAGAATCACTTCAGAGCTAGAATAAGTATAGTATAGAATCACTTCAGGGCCAGAATGAGTATAATATTGAATATTTAAGAGCTATAATAAGTATAGTATAGAATCACTTCAGAGTTAGAATAAGTATAGTATAGAATCACTTCAGAGTTAGAATAAGTATAGTATAGAATCACTTCAGAGTTAGAATAAGTATAGTATTGAATATTTCAGAGCTAGAATAAGTATAGTATAGAATCACTTCACAGCTAGAATAAGTATAGTATAGAATATTTCAGAGCTAGAATAAGTATAGTATAGTATAGTATAGTATAGTATAGTATAGTATAGTATAGAAACACTTCAGATACAAAATTCCACTGTTTATTCACACAAGCCGTGTCATCTTCTTCTGTAGGTTAGAACATGGTAGAGGATGGACGCCAGTGCTGGTAGGTCCTACATGTCCTCTTCAGTCGGCGCTAGACTGGACAGAGGATGCCGACAAGAAAACCCCACGGTCGTTGCACAAGTTCAGGCAATGATTGTTGACGATTCTTTTCAAGGCGATATACGAGGGTCGTTCAGAAAGAATTACACCACATCGTTTTTCTCGGCTAATAATGAAGATAGAAGTAAGAAACTGTGTACACTTCAAATATGAGATGTGCCGATTGTGTGTACCAAATTGCAAGCCAATCAGCCAAATAATGTGGCTACATAAACCGTTGAAATGGAGCGTGTTAGTAACTTACATTATAAGCAGCGAATTGTGATAGAATTTTTGTTGCAGAGAAGGAAACTGTTGTGAACATTCACAAGCGTTTATGTCATGTGTATGGAAGTTTTGCAGGCGGCAGGAGTACAGTCAGTCGCTGGGTTCAGAAAATCAAAAAATCCGGAAGTGGAGATACGGAGCTGTTTGGTCGGCCGCGCTGTGGACGTCCTGCCACAGCCACCAACGCAGAAATGTTGAAATGCGCTGAGGGCATTACTCGTACTGATAAGCGAATCACTACTCAACAATTGGCCTTACAGCTGTCAGTCAGAAATGATAGTACAAATGCAGACCACCGATTGCAACGGAAAGAAATTTATTCTGAATTGTTGGAGCGTTTCAATGCCGATGGAGAGAACGTTTAGGCTACGATCTTGCAGGTGTCGAAACCTGTGCACAATATTCTGAACCCGAGACAAAAATACAGTCAAATGGAATGGCATCATCCGAAGTCACCACGAAGAAAGAAATTCAAGACAGTTCCTTCTATCCTCCGAAGTCGGAGAGTATCTGCCTGCACGGCGAGGAACCACCAGTCTGCACACCAATAAGCCAGACATGGGACAACGGATACTCACGCAAATCTCAGGTCCTGTATGACATCACACTGATGTTGGACAACAGGATGTCTTCATCCGACATACAGGACTTCACGCTGGAGTTCATAGCCAGTGAACACAAGCAAGCAAGCAAAGCTCAGCTCCTTCAGCTGGAAAGGTCATGATCATGAGGGTGTGATTCTTGTTATGCCAAGAGGAGAAACAATGAATTCACAAGCGTACATTAAGACATTGGGGTAAAAACTCATTTAGGGTTTTTTTGCAGTTTGACCGCACAAGGCCAAAGAGAAGATTGGTGCAGGATGTGGCGGATGATCTCCAGATGGGTGTTTCGGACGCGGGACATCTTGCTTATGATCGAGAGGTTTTCCGGAAGGTTGTTATGGGAGCAAGGTTCTGCAAAGGACATGTTACTGAATGAATGAATGAATGAATGAATGAATGAATGAATGAATGACCGCACAAGAATCCAGCAGATTTGCTTTTTCCTTTTCCTTCACGACAATGTGCGCCCTCGCACAAGTCTGGCAACACGCCAAATTAGGTTGGACTGTGCCATCCCATCCACCCTATAGTCCGATTTGGCACCCTGTGATTTTCATATATCTGGTCCACTTAAAGATGCACTCTATGAGACAATGTTGAAGAACGAACGAACAAACGAACGAACGGACTTTACTTTGAAAGGGTAACAAATTGGGCACGCAGGCCCGTCTTACATTATGAAAAAGATGATGAAGGAGTGATTCGTGCAGCGAAAAAATGGCTACATGATCAAAACAAAACCTGGTACAGGCAAGGAATACATACACTTGTTTCTCGCTGGCATAAAGCTGTACAAGTTGATGGGGATTATGTTGAATAATACCAATGTTTACATGACATATCCATGTATAGTGTGTATACATTTCATCCTTTTTAAATAAACAGCTCCAGAGAAAAACGACGTGGTGGATTACTTTCTGAACGCCCCTCTTAGCTATCTACACAGACGTTTTTGTGTGGCACACGCGTAGCCCGTGGTTTGTCACAATCCAGGTTGGAAGGAGAACTACAGGGTGTATTTTTAATGACTGTGCAGTGTTTGAAAATATTGCCGGTCCAAGTTTTGAATTTACCTATTATGTTGCATGAACTCCACAGAGGGTGAGTACAAAACTTGGACCGGCAATATTTTCAAACACTGCACAGTCATTAAAAATACGCCCTATATTAAGACAGTAGAGCTGTTGCCGTGACTGCGAGCAGTGTAATCATGACAGTAACACAGGGCATATGTTTGCGGGCATTGCTGTTGTTGGGAGTGGAGAGACAATGGGTCAGGCTGACAGCATGCAGGAGAGAAGTCGTGTTGCATATCTCCAGGCTTGTCCATGGGAATGAGATTCCCATGGGAAACGTCCCATGGGATGGGATGGGACGGGACAACAAACATTTATTTCCCATGGGACACATGGGACAATAGCCATGTTATAGCAACATTTAAAAAACAAAACTTTTTAAAGCCTTTTATCCTTCCTTTTTCTTTATATACTTGTATCAATTCTTTATCTCGTGTTGGGACACCGGATAAATTAATAAATGCGCGCATGCGATCATATTACCAACGTTTCATTGCCCATTAAAAAAAAAAAAATACTCGCATTACTTCAATGAAGATGATGAAGAATTCTTAAACCACATTCCGAATATTTTCTCAGATTAAAGGAATGATGTACATACATGAGACATTCAACATTGTTTTGACAAACTAGAAATTGATGGTGCTACATCTTATTTAATTTTGCTGTTATACTTCCTCCTAGACTATCACTTGTACAAAATTATTGTTGATATTGACGAAGAAACTTCCAGCATCATGGTGAAGAAATACTGTCAGAACTTTCAGAAAATTATTGGAGAACAACTTTGGCCATATTGCGGCTGTACTTTGGCAGTTACTGCAGCATTCCTTACTGGAGTTGACATTAAAGCCAAAATAGAAGACATGGTTAAGTCAGTTGTTACTGAGAAGAAAGAGAATGTGGACACCAATAAATGGGCCAATGATTGGATCGCCTTTTCTAAGTCTGTTGTTCCAACTGTTATTTCATTCATCAAAGATTTAAATCTTTCTTCTGAATCATCTGCTGTATGTGAAGTAGCAGGAATTGTAGAACAAAAGCCGAAAAGTGATTTTGACTTATTTTTTGACCCTCCACCAAACAAAACACTTAAGTTTGATGACCCCAGAAAACAAATGCCTTGAGGATGAAGTCACCATGTTTCAAAAATTACGGCAACCAACTTCACAACCATTAAATTATTGGAAAAATGAACCTAGGTTTCCACTGCTAACAGCAAGTGCGAACATTGTCTTGGTCATACCAGTGTCCTCAGCGGCAGTAGAGCGCTTATTTAGTGCAGCTGGATTGTTGTTGAGTAAGTTACGAAACGGATGTTACCAGCTCTCATTATAAACTCTGTGTATATCAGATTTGCATGTAAGATGAACATTGTGGAAATGGTTCAGGGATTACCTGGATTAACTGAATTATTAGAAACAGTCGATCAACAGTAAATTGATAATGTGCTGAATGAGCAGAGTGACTCTGAAACAGAATGAGAGTGTCAGAATGACACTGAATTCTCATGTTTAGATTAAACTTTGTTTTAATAAAATACTCTTGAATATTAAAATTAATAAATTCTGTAGTTTTACATGTCTCTTTTTACATGTAGTCCTATTTAGTAGGTACTAATCCTAAACTTTCATAAGTTTCATAATTTTATTTGAACTGTATTCCTTATTAGTATTATCATGGGAATCCCATGGGATGGTGTCATAATCTCCCCGCCAGTTATGCCGCGTCGTCTTTAACGGCGCCTGGCTGTTACGGCCAGATTCAAACTATGAGCAATAGTAACCACGATGTGACAGAGAGGGTCACTCGGTGTAAGCGTGGAACATGAAGTCCACGAAGGGACATCACTCCGACTACCGTGTGCTCACAGTGGTTAACCTTCAGACGGCTGGGGTTTGTGGTACAGGACGGACGTTTGAATGGTGCTCAGCTTGTGTGTATGAAAGCGTATAGATAGAACGCCTGTGTGAATAGGAGACTGTGAACCTGGGTTGTAGGATTGTGAGTTGTATTGTATTTATATATATTCATTGATTGTATTGTAACATCGCTGTAGTGATTGTGCGATGTATGTAATCGTTGTGATGAATGAGCAGCGCGAATAAAATGTTTGAATCGTAAGTTGTCGCGTGTCACGTAAAGTCATTTTGTGACCGTGTTGTGTTTCATATCTGTCGGTAGATACGAGCCTGTGTACTTGCTGAATGCAAGGAATCTGACAGGTGCGAGAGGTCCCGGGTTCAACTCCCGGACGAGACCCCACGTTCACACGTCAGATTCCTTGCATTCAGCAAGTACACAGGCTCGTATCTACCGACAGATATGAAACACAACACGGTCACAAAATGACTTTACGTGACACGCGACAACTTACGATTCAAACATTTTATTCGCGCTGCTCATTCATCACAACGATTACATACATCGCACAATCACTACAGCGATGTTACAATACAATCAATGAATATATATAAATACAATACAACTCACAATCCTACAACCCAGGTTCACAGTCTCCTATTCACACAGGCGTTCTATCTATACGCTTTCATACACACAAGCTGAGCACCATTCAAACGTCCGTCCTGTACCACAAACCCCAGCCGTCTGAAGGTTAACCACTGTGAGCACACTGTAGTCGGAGTGATGTCCCTTCGTGGACTACATGTTCCACGCTTACACCGACTGACCCTCTCTGTCACATCGTGGTTACTATTGCTCATAGTTTGAATCTGGCCGTAATAGCCAGGCGCCGTTAAAGACGACGCGGCATAACTGGCGGGGAGATTATGACAGATAGGACAGGCAAAATGACCGTGGGATGGGATGGGAATGGAACTAAAACATGTGTCCCATGGACAAGCCTGCATATCTCTTCCATTCCAGCATGTACATGCATATATACACAGCAGGAGAGAAGCCGTGTTGTGTATCTCAACGCAACACTGTATAACAATCATCCTTATAATTTATCCCTTCGTGATAGCAGGCTTCAGGTCGCGCACTCAGACACACAGTTAGGCATGACTGATTGTGGGGGAATTGCTCGGAACAAGTGACCCCTAGCAGTAAATGTTCTAGAAAGTCAGGCCTAATCACTGGCTTCATTCATGAACCGACTCTGGTCTACACGTGAACAGCACGGCTGAGAAAATTGTATTTATCTTTCCTTCGTTCTGTGTGGGTAGTAACGGCAGTTTTGCGATGTTCATGTTCTGTCTGTTGTTGGCCAAAGAGAAACAACGAATACAAATCATTCACACTTATACCTCACAGAGAGAAACAGACAATACAGTCTCTGCATTCTATAACTCACAGAGAGAAACAGGGAATGCAATCACTACATACGTATCCCTCAAGCAGAGAAACAGAATATAATCTCTATACTATACCTCACAGAGATAAACAGAGAAAACAATATCTATATTATACCTCACACAGAGAAACAGAGAATGCAATCTCTACATACTTATACCTCACAGAGAGAATACAATCTCTACATACTTATACCTCACAGAGAGAATACAATCTCTACATACTTATACCTCAAAGAGAGAAACAGAGAATCCAACCTCTACATACTTATACCTCACAGAGAGAAACAGAGAATACAATCTCTACATACTTATACCTCACAGAGAGAAACAGAGAATACAACCTCTACATACTTATACCTCACAGAGAGACACAGAGAATACAATCTCTACATACTTATACCTCACAGAGAGAAACAGAGAATACAATCTTTACATACTTATACCTCACAGAGAGAAACAGAGAATACAATCTCTACATACTTATACCTCACAGAGAGAGACAGAGAATACAATCTCTACATATTTTACCTCACAGAGAGAATACAATCTCTACATACTTATACCTCACAGAAAGAAACAGAGAATACAATCTCTACATACTTATACCTCACAGAGAGAATACAATCTCTACATATTTATACCTCACAGAGAGAATACAATCTCTACATACTTATACCTCACAGAGAGAATACAATCTATACATACTTATACCTCACAGAGAGAATACAATCTCTACATACTTATACCTCACAGAGAGAATACAATCTCTACATACTTATACCTCACAGAGAGAATACAATCTCTACATACTTATACCTCACAGAGAGAATACAATCTCTACATACTTATACCTCACAGAGAGAATACAATCTCTACATACTTATACCTCACAGAGACAATACAATCTCTACATACTTATACCTCACAGAGAGAATACAATCTCTACATATTTTACCTCACAGAGAGAATACAATCTCTACATAATTATACCTCACAGAGAGAATACAATCTCTACATATTTATACCTCACAGAGAGAATACAATCTCTACATACTTATACCTCACAGAGAGAAACAGAGAATGCAATCTCTACATACTTATACCTCACAGAGAGAAACAGAGAATATAATCTCTACATATCTATACCTCACAGAGAGAAACAGAGAATAAAATCTCTACATACTTATACCTCACAGAGAGAATACAATCTCTACACACTTATACCTCACAGAGAGAATACAATCTCTACATATTATACCTCACAGAGAGATACAGAGAATACAATCTCTACATACTTATACCTCACAGAGAGAAACAGAGAATACAATCTCTACATACTTATACCTCACAGAGAGAATACAATCTCTACATACTTATACCTCACAGAGAGAAACAGAGAATACAATCTCTACATACTTATACCTCACAGAGAGAAACAGAGAATACAATCTCTACATACTTATACCTCACAGAGAGAAACAGAGAATACAATCTCTACATACGTATACCTCACAGAGAGAATACAATATCTACATACTTATACCTCACAGAAAGAAGCAGAGAATACAATCTCTACATACTTATACCTCACAGAGAGAAACAGAGAATACAATCTCTACATGCTTATACCTCACAGAGAGAAACAGAGAATACAATCTCTACATACTTATACCTTCACAGAGAGAAACAGAGAATACAATCTCTACATACTTATACCTAACAGAGAGAATACAATCTCTACATACTTATACCTCACAGAGAGAAACAGAGAATACAATCTCTACATACTTATATCTCACAGAGAGAATACAATCTCTACATATTATACCTCACAGAGAGAATACAATCTCTACATACTTATACCTCACAGAGAGAAACAGGGAATACAATCTCTATATACGTATACCTCACAGAGAGAAACAGAGAATACAATCTCTACATACTTATATCTCACAGAGAGAATACAATCTCTACATATTATACCTCACAGAGAGAATACAATCTCTACATACTTATACCTCACAGAGAGAAACACGGAATACAAACTCTACATACTTATACCTCACAGAGAGAATACAAACTCTACATACTTATACCTCACAGAGAGAATACAATCTCTACATACTTATACCTCACAGAGAGAATACAATCTCTACATACTTATACCTCACAAAGAGAAACACGGAATACAAACTCTACATACTTATACCTCACAGAAAGAATACAATCTCTACATATTATACCTCACAGAGAGAATACAAACTCTACATATTATACCTCACAGAGAGAAACAGAGAATACAAACTCTACATACTTATACCTCACAGAAAGAATACAAACTCTACATATTATACCTCACAGAGAGAATACAAACTCTACATACTTATACCTCACAAAGAGAAACACGGAATACAAACTCTACATACTTATACCTCACAGAGAGAATACAATCTCTACATATTATACCTCACAGAGAGAATACAATCTCTACATACTTATACCTCACAGAGAGAAACACGGAATACAAACTCTACATACTTATACATCACAGAGAGAATACAAACTCTACATACTTATACCTCACAGAGAGAATACAATCTCTACATACTTATACCTCACAAAGAGAAACACGGAATACAAACTTTACATACTTATACCTCACAGAAAGAATACAATCTCTACATACTTATACCTCACAGAGAGAATACAATCTCTACATACTTATACCTCACAAAGAGAAACACGGAATACAATCTCTACATACTTATACCTCACAGAGAGAATACAATCTCTACATACTTATACCTCACAGAGAGAATACAATCTCTACATACTTATACCTCACAGAGAGAATACAATCTCTACATACTTATACCTCACAGAGAGAATACAATCTCTACATACTTATACCTCACAAAGAGAAACACGGAATACAAACTCTACATACTTATACCTCACAGAAAGAATACAATCTCTACATACTTATACCTTACAGAGAGAAACACGGAATACAAACTCTACATACTTATACCTCACAGAGAGAATACAATCTCTACATACTTATACCTCACAGAGAGAAACAGGGAATACAAACTCTACATACTTATACCTCACAGAGAGAAACACGGAATACAAACTCTACATACTTATACCTCACAGAGAGAATACAATCTCTACATACTTATACCTCACAGAGAGAATACAATCTCTACATACTTATACCTCACAGAGAGAAACACGGAATACAAACTCTACATACTTATACCTCACAGAAAGAATACAATCTCTACATACTTATACCTCACAGAGAGAAACAGGGAATACAAACTCTACATACTTATACCTCACAGAGAGAATACAATCTCTACATACTTATACCTCACAGAGAGAAACAGGGAATACAAACTCTACATACTTATACCTCACAGAGAGAAACACGGAATACAAACTCTACATACTTATACCTCACAGAGAGAATACAATCTCTACATACTTATACCTCACAGAGAGAATACAATCTCTACATACTTATACCTCACAGAGAGAATACAATCTCTACATATTTATACCTCACAGAGAGAATACAATCTCTACATACTTATACCTCACAGAGAGAATACAATCTCTACATACTTATACCTCACAGAGAGAAACAGAGAATGCAATCTCTACATACTTATACCTCACAGAGAGAAACAGAGAATATAATCTCTACATATCTATACCTCACAGAGAGAAACAGAGAATAAAATCTCTACATACTTATACCTCACAGAGAGAATACAATCTCTACACACTTATACCTCACAGAGAGAATACAATCTCTACATATTATACCTCACAGAGAGATACAGAGAATACAATCTCTACATACTTATACCTCACAGAGAGAAACAGAGAATACAATCTCTACATACTTATACCTCACAGAGAGAATACAATCTCTACATACTTATACCTCACAGAGAGAAACAGAGAATACAATCTCTACATACTTATACCTCACAGAGAGAAACAGAGAATACAATCTCTACATACTTATACCTCACAGAGAGAATACAATCTCTACATACTTATACCTCACAGAAAGAAGCAGAGAATACAATCTCTACATACTTATCCCTCACAGAGAGAAACAGAGAATACAATCTCTACATGCTTATACCTCACAGAGAGAAACAGAGAATACAATCTCTACATACTTATACCTTCACAGAGAGAAACAGAGAATACAATCTCTACATACTTATACCTAACAGAGAGAATACAATCTCTACATACTTATACCTCACAGAGAGAAACAGAGAATACAATCTCTACATACTTATATCTCACAGAGAGAATACAATCTCTACATATTATACCTCACAGAGAGAAAACAATCTCTACATACTTATACCTCACAGAGAGAAACAGGGAATACAATCTCTATATACGTATACCTCACAGAGAGAAACAGAGAATACAATCTCTACATACTTATATCTCACAGAGAGAATACAATCTCTACATATTATACCTCACAGAGAGAATACAATCTCTACATACTTATACCTCACAGAGAGAAACACGGAATACAAACTCTACATACTTATACCTCACAGAGAGAATACAAACTCTACATACTTATACCTCACATAGAGAATACAATCTCTACATACTTATACCTCACAAAGAGAAACACGGAATACAAACTCTACATACTTATACCTCACAGAAAGAATACAATCTCTACATATTAAACCTCACAGAGAGAATACAAACTCTACATATTATACCTCACAGAGAGAAACAGAGAATACAAACTCTACATACTTATACCTCACAGAAAGAATACAAACTCTACATATTATACCTCACAGAGAGAATACAAACTCTACATACTTATACCTCACAAAGAGAACCACGGAATACAAACTCTACATACTTATACCTCACAGAGAGAATACAATCTCTACATATTATACCTCACAGAGAGAATACAATCTCTACATACTTATACCTCACAGAGAGAAACACGGAATACAAACTCTACATACTTATACCTCACAGAGAGAATACAAACTCTACATACTTATACCTCACAGAGAGAATACAATCTCTACATACTTATACCTCACAAAGAGAAACACGGAATACAAACTCTACATACTTATACCTCACAGAAAGAATACAATCTCTACATACTTATACCTCACAGAGAGAATACAATCTCTACATACTTATACCTCACAAAGAGAAACACGGAATACAATCTCTACATACTTATACCTCACAGAGAGAATACAATCTCTACATACTTATACCTCACAGAGAGAATACAATCTCTACATACTTATACCTCACAGAGAGAATACAATCTCTACATACTTATACCTCACAGAGAGAATACAATCTCTACATACTTATACCTCACAAAGAGAAACACGGAATACAAACTCTACATACTTATACCTCACAGAAAGAATACAATCTCTACATACTTATACCTCACAGAGAGAAACACGGAATACAAACTCTACATACTTATACCTCACAGAGAGAATACAATCTCTACATACTTATACCTCACAGAGAGAAACAGGGAATACAAACTCTACATACTTATACCACACAGAGAGAAACACGGAATACAAACTCTACATACTTATACCTCACAGAGAGAATACAATCTCTACATACTTATACCTCACAGAGAGAATACAATCTCTACATACTTATACCTCACAGAGAGAAACACGGAATACAAACTCTACATACTTATACCTCACAGAAAGAATACAATCTCTACATACTTATACCTCACAGAGAGAAACAGGGAATACAAACTCTACATACTGATACCTCACAGAGAGAATACAATCTGTACATATTATACCTCACAGAGAGAATACAATCTCTACATATTTATACCTCACAGAGAGAATACAATCTCTACATATTTATACCTCACAGAGAGAAACAGAGAATACAATCTCTACATACTTATACCTCACAGAGAGAATACAATCTCTACATATTATACCTCAAAGAGAGAATACAATCTCTACACACTTATACCTCACAGAGAGAAACAGAGAATACAATCTCTACATACTTATACCTCACAGAGAGAATACAATCTCTACATACTTATACCTCACAGAAAGAAGCAGAGAATACAATCTCTACATACTTATACCTCACAGAGAGAAACAGAGAATACAATCTCTACATGCTTATACCTCACAGAGAGAAACAGAGAATACAATCTCTACATACTTATACCTCACAGAGAGAAACAGAGAATACAATCTCTACATACTTATACCTCACAGAGAGAATACAATCTCTACATACTTATACCTCACAGAAAGAAGCAGAGAATACAATCTCTACATACTTATACCTCACAGAGAGAAACAGAGAATACAATCTCTACATGCTTATACCTCACAGAGAGAAACAGAGAATACAATCTCTACATACTTATACCTTCACAGAGAGAAACAGAGAATACAATCTCTACATACTTATACCTAACAGAGAGAATACAATCTCTACATACTTATACCTCACAGAGAGAAACAGAGAATACAATCTCTACATACTTATATCTCACAGAGAGAATACAATCTCTACATATTATACCTCACAGAGAGAATTAAATCTCTACATACTTATACCTCACAGAGAGAAACAGGGAATACAATCTCTATATACGTATACCTCACAGAGAGAAACAGAGAATACAATCTCTACATACTTATATCTCACAGAGAGAATACAATCTCTACATATTATACCTCACAGAGAGAATACAATCTCTACATACTTATACCTCACAGAGAGAAACACGGAATACAAACTCTACATACTTATACCTCACAGAGAGAATACAAACTTTACATACTTATACCTCACAGAGAGAATACAATCTCTACATACTTATACCTCACAGAGAGAATACAATCTCTACATACTTATACCTCACAAAGAGAAACACGGAATACAAACTCTACATACTTATACCTCACAGAAAGAATACAATCTCTACATATTATACCTCACAGAGAGAATACAAACTCTACATATTATACCTCACAGAGAGAAACAGAGAATACAAACTCTACATACTTATACCTCACAGAAAGAATACAAACTCTACATATTATACCTCACAGAGAGAATACAAACTCTACATACATATACCTCACAAAGAGAAACACGGAATACAAACTCTACATACTTATACCTCACAGAGAGAATACAATCTCTACATATTATACCTCACAGAGAGAATACAATCTCTACATACTTATACCTCACAGAGAGAAACACGGAATACAAACTCTACATACTTATACCTCACAGAGAGAATACAAACTCTACATACTTATACCTCACAGAGAGAATACAATCTCTACATACTTATACCTCACAAAGAGAAACACGGAATACAAACTCTACATACTTATACCTCACAGAAAGAATACAATCTCTACATACTTATACCTCACAGAGAGAATACAATCTCTACATACTTATACCTCACAAAGAGAAACACGGAATACAATCTCTACATACTTATACCTCACAGAGAGAATACAATCTCTACATACTTATACCTCACAGAGAGAATACAATCTCTACATACTTATACCTCACAGAGAGAATACAATCTCTACATACTTATACCTCACAGAGAGAATACAATCTCTACATACTTATACCTCACAAAGAGAAACACGGAATACAAACTCTACATACTTATACCTCACAGAAAGAATACAATCTCTACATACTTATACCTTACAGAGAGAAACACGGAATACAAACTCTACATACTTATACCTCACAGAGAGAATACAATCTCTACATACTTATACCTCACAGAGAGAAACAGAGAATACAATCTCTACATACTTATATCTCACAGAGAGAATACAATCTCTACATATTATACCTCACAGAGAGAAAACAATCTCTACATACTTATACCTCACAGAGAGAAACAGGGAATACAATCTCTATATACGTATACCTCACAGAGAGAAACAGAGAATACAATCTCTACATACTTATATCTCACAGAGAGAATACAATCTCTACATATTATACCTCACAGAGAGAATACAATCTCTACATACTTATACCTCACAGAGAGAAACACGGAATACAAACTCTACATACTTATACCTCACAGAGAGAATACAAACTCTACATACTTATACCTCACATAGAGAATACAATCTCTACATACTTATACCTCACAAAGAGAAACACGGAATACAAACTCTACATACTTATACCTCACAGAAAGAATACAATCTCTACATATTAAACCTCACAGAGAGAATACAAACTCTACATATTATACCTCACAGAGAGAAACAGAGAATACAAACTCTACATACTTATACCTCACAGAAAGAATACAAACTCTACATATTATACCTCACAGAGAGAATACAAACTCTACATACTTATACCTCACAAAGAGAACCACGGAATACAAACTCTACATACTTATACCTCACAGAGAGAATACAATCTCTACATATTATACCTCACAGAGAGAATACAATCTCTACATACTTATACCTCACAGAGAGAAACACGGAATACAAACTCTACATACTTATACCTCACAGAGAGAATACAAACTCTACATACTTATACCTCACAGAGAGAATACAATCTCTACATACTTATACCTCACAAAGAGAAACACGGAATACAAACTCTACATACTTATACCTCACAGAAAGAATACAATCTCTACATACTTATACCTCACAGAGAGAATACAATCTCTACATACTTATACCTCACAAAGAGAAACACGGAATACAATCTCTACATACTTATACCTCACAGAGAGAATACAATCTCTACATACTTATACCTCACAGAGAGAATACAATCTCTACATACTTATACCTCACAGAGAGAATACAATCTCTACATACTTATACCTCACAGAGAGAATACAATCTCTACATACTTATACCTCACAAAGAGAAACACGGAATACAAACTCTACATACTTATACCTCACAGAAAGAATACAATCTCTACATACTTATACCTCACAGAGAGAAACACGGAATACAAACTCTACATACTTATACCTCACAGAGAGAATACAATCTCTACATACTTATACCTCACAGAGAGAAACAGGGAATACAAACTCTACATACTTATACCACACAGAGAGAAACACGGAATACAAACTCTACATACTTATACCTCACAGAGAGAATACAATCTCTACATACTTATACCTCACAGAGAGAATACAATCTCTACATACTTATACCTCACAGAGAGAAACACGGAATACAAACTCTACATACTTATACCTCACAGAAAGAATACAATCTCTACATACTTATACCTCACAGAGAGAAACAGGGAATACAAACTCTACATACTGATACCTCACAGAGAGAATACAATCTGTACATATTATACCTCACAGAGAGAATACAATCTCTACATATTTATACCTCACAGAGAGAATACAATCTCTACATATTTATACCTCACAGAGAGAAACAGAGAATACAATCTCTACATACTTATACCTCACAGAGAGAATACAATCTCTACATATTATACCTCAAAGAGAGAATACAATCTCTACACACTTATACCTCACAGAGAGAAACAGAGAATACAATCTCTACATACTTATACCTCACAGAGAGAATACAATCTCTACATACTTATACCTCACAGAAAGAAGCAGAGAATACAATCTCTACATACTTATACCTCACAGAGAGAAACAGAGAATACAATCTCTACATGCTTATACCTCACAGAGAGAAACAGAGAATACAATCTCTACATACTTATACCTCACAGAGAGAAACAGAGAATACAATCTCTACATACTTATACCTCACAGAGAGAATACAATCTCTACATACTTATACCTCACAGAAAGAAGCAGAGAATACAATCTCTACATACTTATACCTCACAGAGAGAAACAGAGAATACAATCTCTACATGCTTATACCTCACAGAGAGAAACAGAGAATACAATCTCTACATACTTATACCTTCACAGAGAGAAACAGAGAATACAATCTCTACATACTTATACCTAACAGAGAGAATACAATCTCTACATACTTATACCTCACAGAGAGAAACAGAGAATACAATCTCTACATACTTATATCTCACAGAGAGAATACAATCTCTACATATTATACCTCACAGAGAGAATTAAATCTCTACATACTTATACCTCACAGAGAGAAACAGGGAATACAATCTCTATATACGTATACCTCACAGAGAGAAACAGAGAATACAATCTCTACATACTTATATCTCACAGAGAGAATACAATCTCTACATATTATACCTCACAGAGAGAATACAATCTCTACATACTTATACCTCACAGAGAGAAACACGGAATACAAACTCTACATACTTATACCTCACAGAGAGAATACAAACTTTACATACTTATACCTCACAGAGAGAATACAATCTCTACATACTTATACCTCACAGAGAGAATACAATCTCTACATACTTATACCTCACAAAGAGAAACACGGAATACAAACTCTACATACTTATACCTCACAGAAAGAATACAATCTCTACATATTATACCTCACAGAGAGAATACAAACTCTACATATTATACCTCACAGAGAGAAACAGAGAATACAAACTCTACATACTTATACCTCACAGAAAGAATACAAACTCTACATATTATACCTCACAGAGAGAATACAAACTCTACATACATATACCTCACAAAGAGAAACACGGAATACAAACTCTACATACTTATACCTCACAGAGAGAATACAATCTCTACATATTATACCTCACAGAGAGAATACAATCTCTACATACTTATACCTCACAGAGAGAAACACGGAATACAAACTCTACATACTTATACCTCACAGAGAGAATACAAACTCTACATACTTATACCTCACAGAGAGAATACAATCTCTACATACTTATACCTCACAAAGAGAAACACGGAATACAAACTCTACATACTTATACCTCACAGAAAGAATACAATCTCTACATACTTATACCTCACAGAGAGAATACAATCTCTACATACTTATACCTCACAAAGAGAAACACGGAATACAATCTCTACATACTTATACCTCACAGAGAGAATACAATCTCTACATACTTATACCTCACAGAGAGAATACAATCTCTACATACTTATACCTCACAGAGAGAATACAATCTCTACATACTTATACCTCACAGAGAGAATACAATCTCTACATACTTATACCTCACAAAGAGAAACACGGAATACAAACTCTACATACTTATACCTCACAGAAAGAATACAATCTCTACATACTTATACCTTACAGAGAGAAACACGGAATACAAACTCTACATACTTATACCTCACAGAGAGAATACAATCTCTACATACTTATACCTCACAGAGAGAAACAGGGAATACAAACTCTACATACTTATACCTCACAGAGAGAAACACGGAATACAAACTCTACATACTTATACCTCACAGAGAGAATACAATCTCTACATACTTATACCTCACAGAGAGAATACAATCTCTACATACTTATACCTCACAGAGAGAAACACGGAATACAAACTCTACACACTTATACCTCACAGAAAGAATACAATCTCTACATACTTATACCTCACAGAGAGAAACAGGGAATACAAACTCTACATACTTATACCTCACAGAGAGAATACAATCTCTACATACTTATACCTCACAGAGAGAAACAGGGAATACAAACTCTACATACTTATACCTCACAGAGAGAAACACGGAATACAAACTCTACATACTTATACCTCACAGAGAGAATACAATCTCTACATACTTATACCTCACAGAGAGAATACAATCTCAACATATTTATACCTCACAGAGAGAATACAATCTCTACATACTTATACCTCACAGAGAGAATACAATCTCTACATATTTATACCTCACAGAGAGAATACAATCTCTACATACTTATACCTCACAGAGAGAATACAATCTCTACATACTTATACCTCACAGAGAGAAACAGAGAATGCAATCTCTACATACTTATACCTCACAGAGAGAAACAGAGAATATAATCTCTACATATCTATACCTCACAGAGAGAAACAGAGAATAAAATCTCTACATACTTATACCTCACAGAGAGAATACAATCTCTACACACTTATACCTCACAGAGAGAATACAATCTCTACATATTATACCTCACAGAGAGATACAGAGAATACAATCTCTACATACTTATACCTCACAGAGAGAAACAGAGAATACAATCTCTACATACTTATACCTCACAGAGAGAATACAATCTCTACATACTTATACCTCACAGAGAGAAACAGAGAATACAATCTCTACATACTTATACCTCACAGAGAGAAACAGAGAATACAATCTCTACATACTTATACCTCACAGAGAGAATACAATCTCTACATACTTATACCTCACAGAAAGAAGCAGAGAATACAAACTCTACATACTTATACCTCACAGAAAGAATACAATCTCTACATATTATACCTCACAGAGAGAATACAAACTCTACATATTATACCTCACAGAGAGAAACAGAGAATACAAACTCTACATACTTATACCTCACAGAAAGAATACAAACTCTACATATTATACCTCACAGAGAGAATACAAACTCTACATACTTATACCTCACAAAGAGAAACACGGAATACAAACTCTACATACTTATACCTCACAGAGAGAATACAATCTCTACATATTATACCTCACAGAGAGAATACAATCTCTACATACTTATACCTCACAGAGAGAAACACGGAATACAAACTCTACATACTTATACCTCACAGAGAGAATACAAACTCTACATACTTATACCTCACAGAGAGAATACAATCTCTACATACTTATACCTCACAGAAAGAAGCAGAGAATACAATCTCTACATACTTATACCTCACAGAGAGAAACAGAGAATACAATCTCTACATGCTTATACCTCACAGAGAGAAACAGAGAATACAATCTCTACATACTTATACCTTCACAGAGAGAAACAGAGAATACAATCTCTACATACTTATACCTAACAGAGAGAATACAATCTCTACATACTTATACCTCACAGAGAGAAACAGAGAATACAATCTCTACATACTTATATCTCACAGAGAGAATACAATCTCTACATATTATACCTCACAGAGAGAATTAAATCTCTACATACTTATACCTCACAGAGAGAAACAGGGAATACAATCTCTATATACGTATACCTCACAGAGAGAAACAGAGAATACAATCTCTACATACTTATATCTCACAGAGAGAATACAATCTCTACATATTATACCTCACAGAGAGAATACAATCTCTACATACTTATACCTCACAGAGAGAAACACGGAATACAAACTCTACATACTTATACCTCACAGAGAGAATACAAACTTTACATACTTATACCTCACAGAGAGAATACAATCTCTACATACTTATACCTCACAGAGAGAATACAATCTCTACATACTTATACCTCACAAAGAGAAACACGGAATACAAACTCTACATACTTATACCTCACAGAAAGAATACAATCTCTACATATTATACCTCACAGAGAGAATACAAACTCTACATATTATACCTCACAGAGAGAAACAGAGAATACAAACTCTACATACTTATACCTCACAGAAAGAATACAAACTCTACATATTATACCTCACAGAGAGAATACAAACTCTACATACTTATACCTCACAAAGAGAAACACGGAATACAAACTCTACATACTTATACCTCACAGAGAGAATACAATCTCTACATATTATACCTCACAGAGAGAATACAATCTCTACATACTTATACCTCACAGAGAGAAACACGGAATACAAACTCTACATACTTATACCTCACAGAGAGAATACAAACTCTACATACTTATACCTCACAGAGAGAATACAATCTCTACATACTTATACCTCACAAAGAGAAACACGGAATACAAACTCTACATACTTATACCTCACAGAAAGAATACAATCTCTACATACTTATACCTCACAGAGAGAATACAATCTCTACATACTTATACCTCACAAAGAGAAACACGGAATACAATCTCTACATACTTATACCTCACAGAGAGAATACAATCTCTACATACTTATACCTCACAGAGAGAATACAATCTCTACATACTTATACCTCACAGAGAGAATACAATCTCTACATACTTATACCTCACAGAGAGAATACAATCTCTACATACTTATACCTCACAAAGAGAAACACGGAATACAAACTCTACATACTTATACCTCACAGAAAGAATACAATCTCTACATACTTATACCTTACAGAGAGAAACACGGAATACAAACTCTACATACTTATACCTCACAGAGAGAATACAATCTCTACATACTTATACCTCACAGAGAGAAACAGGGAATACAAACTCTACATACTTATACCTCACAGAGAGAAACACGGAATACAAACTCTACATACTTATACCTCACAGAGAGAATACAATCTCTACATACTTATACCTCACAGAGAGAATACAATCTCTACATACTTATACCTCACAGAGAGAAACACGGAATACAAACTCTACACACTTATACCTCACAGAAAGAATACAATCTCTACATACTTATACCTCACAGAGAGAAACAGGGAATACAAACTCTACATACTTATACCTCACAGAGAGAATACAATCTCTACATACTTATACCTCACAGAGAGAAACAGGGAATACAAACTCTACATACTTATACCTCACAGAGAGAAACACGGAATACAAACTCTACATACTTATACCTCACAGAGAGAATACAATCTCTACATACTTATACCTCACAGAGAGAATACAATCTCTACATATTTATACCTCACAGAGAGAATACAATCTCTACATACTTATACCTCACAGAGAGAATACAATCTCTACATATTTATACCTCACAGAGAGAATACAATCTCTACATACTTATACCTCACAGAGAGAATACAATCTCTACATACTTATACCTCACAGAGAGAAACAGAGAATGCAATCTCTACATACTTATACCTCACAGAGAGAAACAGAGAATATAATCTCTACATATCTATACCTCACAGAGAGAAACAGAGAATAAAATCTCTACATACTTATACCTCACAGAGAGAATACAATCTCTACACACTTATACCTCACAGAGAGAATACAATCTCTACATATTATACCTCACAGAGAGATACAGAGAATACAATCTCTACATACTTATACCTCACAGAGAGAAACAGAGAATACAATCTCTACATACTTATACCTCACAGAGAGAATACAATCTCTACATACTTATACCTCACAGAGAGAAACAGAGAATACAATCTCTACATACTTATACCTCACAGAGAGAAACAGAGAATACAATCTCTACATACTTATACCTCACAGAGAGAATACAATCTCTACATACTTATACCTCACAGAAAGAAGCAGAGAATACAAACTCTACATACTTATACCTCACAGAAAGAATACAATCTCTACATATTATACCTCACAGAGAGAATACAAACTCTACATATTATACCTCACAGAGAGAAACAGAGAATACAAACTCTACATACTTATACCTCACAGAAAGAATACAAACTCTACATATTATACCTCACAGAGAGAATACAAACTCTACATACTTATACCTCACAAAGAGAAACACGGAATACAAACTCTACATACTTATACCTCACAGAGAGAATACAATCTCTACATATTATACCTCACAGAGAGAATACAATCTCTACATACTTATACCTCACAGAGAGAAACACGGAATACAAACTCTACATACTTATACCTCACAGAGAGAATACAAACTCTACATACTTATACCTCACAGAGAGAATACAATCTCTACATACTTATACCTCACAAAGAGAAACACGGAATACAAACTCTACATACTTATACCTCACAGAAAGAATACAATATCTACATACTTATACCTCACAGAGAGAATACAATCTCTACATACTTATACCTCACAAAGAGAAACACGGAATACAATATCTACATACTTATACCTCACAGAGAGAATACAATCTCTACATACTTATACCTCACAGAGAGAATACAATCTCTACATACTTATACCTCACAGAGAGAATACAATCTCTACATACTTATACCTCACAGAGAGAATACAATCTCTACATACTTATACCTCACAAAGAGAAACACGGAATACAAACTCTACATACTTATACCTCACAGAAAGAATACAATCTCTACATACTTATACCTTACAGAGAGAAACACAAAATACAAACTCTACATACTTATACCTCACAGAGAGAATACAATCTCTACATACTTATACCTCACAGAGAGAAACAGGGAATACAAACTCTACATACTTATACCTCACAGAGAGAAACACGGAATACAAACTCTACATACTTATACCTCACAGAGAGAATACAATCTCTACATACTTATACCTCACAGAGAGAATACAATCTCTACATACTTATACCTCACAGAGAGAAACACGGAATACAAACTCTACATACTTATACCTCACAGAAAGAATACAATCTCTACATACTTATACCTCACAGAGAGAAACAGGGAATACAAACTCTACATACTTATACCTCACAGAGAGAATACAATCTCTACATACTTATACCTCACAGAGAGAAACAGGGAATACAAACTCTACATACTTATACCTCACAGAGAGAAACACGGAATACAAACTCTACATACTTATACCTCACAGAGAGAATACAATCTCTACATACTTATACCTCACAGAGAGAATACAATCTCTACATATTTATACCTCACAGAGAGAATACAATCTCTACATACTTATACCTCACAGAGAGAATACAATCTCTACATATTTATACCTCACAGAGAGAATACAATCTCTACATACTTATACCTCACAGAGAGAATACAATCTCTACATACTTATACCTCACAGAGAGAAACAGAGAATGCAATCTCTACATACTTATACCTCACAGAGAGAAACAGAGAATATAATCTCTACATATCTATACCTCACAGAGAGAAACAGAGAATAAAATCTCTACATACTTATACCTCACAGAGAGAATACAATCTCTACACACTTATACCTCACAGAGAGAATACAATCTCTACATATTATACCTCACAGAGAGATACAGAGAATACAATCTCTACATACTTATACCTCACAGAGAGAAACAGAGAATACAATCTCTACATACTTATACCTCACAGAGAGAATACAATCTCTACATACTTATACCTCACAGAGAGAAACAGAGAATACAATCTCTACATACTTATACCTCACAGAGAGAAACAGAGAATACAATCTCTACATACTTATACCTCACAGAGAGAATACAATCTCTACATACTTATACCTCACAGAAAGAAGCAGAGAATACAATCTCTACATACTTATCCCTCACAGAGAGAAACAGAGAATACAATCTCTACATGCTTATACCTCACAGAGAGAAACAGAGAATACAATCTCTACATACTTATACCTTCACAGAGAGAAACAGAGAATACAATCTCTACATACTTATACCTAACAGAGAGAATACAATCTCTACATACTTATACCTCACAGAGAGAAACAGAGAATACAATCTCTACATACTTATATCTCACAGAGAGAATACAATCTCTACATATTATACCTCACAGAGAGAAAACAATCTCTACATACTTATACCTCACAGAGAGAAACAGGGAATACAATCTCTATATACGTATACCTCACAGAGAGAAACAGAGAATACAATCTCTACATACTTATATCTCACAGAGAGAATACAATCTCTACATATTATACCTCACAGAGAGAATACAATCTCTACATACTTATATCTCACAGAGAGAAACACGGAATACAAACTCTACATACTTATACCTCACAGAGAGAATACAAACTCTACATACTTATACCTCACAGAGAGAATACAATCTCTACATACTTATACCTCACAAAGAGAAACACGGAATACAAACTCTACATACTTATACCTCACAGAAAGAATACAATCTCTACATATTATACCTCACAGAGAGAATACAAACTCTACATATTATACCTCACAGAGAGAAACAGAGAATACAAACTCTACATACTTATACCTCACAGAAAGAATACAAACTCTACATATTATACCTCACAGAGAGAATACAAACTCTACATACTTATACCTCACAAAGAGAAACACGGAATACAAACTCTACATACTTATACCTCACAGAGAGAATACAATCTCTACATATTATACCTCACAGAGAGAATACAATCTCTACATACTTATACCTCACAGAGAGAAACACGGAATACAAACTCTACATACTTATACCTCACAGAGAGAATACAAACTCTACATACTTATACCTCACAGAGAGAATACAATCTCTACATACTTATACCTCACAAAGAGAAACACGGAATACAAACTCTACATACTTATACCTCACAGAAAGAATACAATCTCTACATACTTATACCTCACAGAGAGAATACAATCTCTACATACTTATACCTCACAAAGAGAAACACGGAATACAATCTCTACATACTTATACCTCACAGAGAGAATACAATCTCTACATACTTATACCTCACAGAGAGAATACAATCTCTACATACTTATACCTCACAGAGAGAATACAATCTCTACATACTTATACCTCACAAAGAGAAACACGGAATACAAACTCTACATACTTATACCTCACAGAAAGAATACAATCTCTACATACTTATACCTCACAGAGAGAAACACGGAATACAAACTCTACATACTTATACCTCACAGAGAGAATACAATCTCTACATACTTATACCTCACAGAGAGAATACAATCTCTACATACTTATACCTCACAGAGAGAAACACGGAATACAAACTCTACATACTTATACCTCACAGAAAGAATACAATCTCTACATACTTATACCTCACAGAGAGAAACAGGGAATACAAACTCTACATACTGATACCTCACAGAGAGAATACAATCTGTACATATTATACCTCACAGAGAGAATACAATCTCTACATATTTATACCTCACAGAGAGAATACAATCTCTACATACTTATACCTCACAGAAAGAAGCAGAGAATACAATCTCTACATACTTATCCCTCACAGAGAGAAACAGAGAATACAATCTCTACATGCTTATACCTCACAGAGAGAAACAGAGAATACTATCTCTACATACTTATACCTTCACAGAGAGAAACAGAGAATACAATCTCTACATACTTATACCTAACAGAGAGAATACAATCTCTACATACTTATACCTCACAGAGAGAAACAGAGAATACAATCTCTACATACTTATATCTCACAGAGAGAATACAATCTCTACATATTATACCTCACAGAGAGAAAACAATCTCTACATACTTATACCTCACAGAGAGAAACAGGGAATACAATCTCTATATACGTATACCTCACAGAGAGAAACAGAGAATACAATCTCTACATACTTATATCTCACAGAGAGAATACAATCTCTACATATTATACCTCACAGAGAGAATACAATCTCTACATACTTATACCTCACAGAGAGAAACACGGAATACAAACTCTACATACTTATACCTCACAGAGAGAATACAAACTCTACATACTTATACCTCACAGAGAGAATACAATCTCTACATACTTATACCTCACAAAGAGAAACACGGAATACAAACTCTACATACTTATACCTCACAGAAAGAATACAATCTCTACATATTATACCTCACAGAGAGAATACAAACTCTACATATTATACCTCACAGAGAGAAACAGAGAATACAAACTCTACATACTTATACCTCACAGAAAGAATACAAACTCTACATATTATACCTCACAGAGAGAATACAAACTCTACATACTTATACCTCACAAAGAGAAACACGGAATACAAACTCTACATACTTATACCTCACAGAGAGAATACAATCTCTACATATTATACCTCACAGAGAGAATACAATCTCTACATACTTATACCTCACAGAGAGAAACACGGAATACAAACTCTACATACTTATACCTCACAGAGAGAATACAAACTCTACATACTTATACCTCACAGAGAGAATACAATCTCTACATACTTATACCTCACAGAGAGAAACAGGGAATACAAACTCTACATACTTATACCACACAGAGAGAAACACGGAATACAAACTCTACATACTTATACCTCACAGAGAGAATACAATCTCTACATACTTATACCTCACAGAGAGAATACAATCTCTACATACTTATACCTCACAGAGAGAATACAATCTCTACATACTTATATCTCACAGAGAGAATACAATCTCTACATATTATACCTCACAGAGAGAATTAAATCTCTACATACTTATACCTCACAGAGAGAAACAGGGAATACAATCTCTATATACGTATACCTCACAGAGAGAAACAGAGAATACAATCTCTACATACTTATATCTCACAGAGAGAATACAATCTCTACATATTATACCTCACAGAGAGAATACAATCTCTACATACTTATACCTCACAGAGAGAAACACGGAATACAAACTCTACATACTTATACCTCACAGAGAGAATACAAACTTTACATACTTATACCTCACAGAGAGAATACAATCTCTACATACTTATACCGCACAGAGAGAATACAATCTCTACATACTTATACCTCACAAAGAGAAACACGGAATACAAACTCTACATACTTATACCTCACAGAAAGAATACAATCTCTACATATTATACCTCACAGAGAGAATACAAACTCTACATATTATACCTCACAGAGAGAAACAGAGAATACAAACTCTACATACTTATACCTCACAGAAAGAATACAAACTCTACATATTATACCTCACAGAGAGAATACAAACTCTACATACTTATACCTCACAAAGAGAAACACGGAATACAAACTCTACATACTTATACCTCACAGAGAGAATACAATCTCTACATATTATACCTCACAGAGAGAATACAATCTCTACATACTTATACCTCACAGAGAGAAACACGGAATACAAACTCTACATACTTATACCTCACAGAGAGAATACAAACTCTACATACTTATACCTCACAGAGAGAATACAATCTCTACATACTTATACCTCACAAAGAGAAACACGGAATACAAACTCTACATACTTATACCTCACAGAAAGAATACAATCTCTACATACTTATACCTCACAGAGAGAATACAATCTCTACATACTTATACCTCACAAAGAGAAACACGGAATACAATCTCTACATACTTATACCTCACAGAGAGAATACAATCTCTACATACTTATACCTCACAGAGAGAATACAATCTCTACATACTTATACCTCACAGAGAGAATACAATCTCTACATACTTATACCTCACAGAGAGAATACAATCTCTACATACTTATACCTCACAAAGAGAAACACGGAATACAAACTCTACATACTTATACCTCACAGAAAGAATACAATCTCTACATACTTATACCTTACAGAGAGAAACACGGAATACAAACTCTACATACTTATACCTCACAGAGAGAATACAATCTCTACATACTTATACCTCACAGAGAGAAACAGGGAATACAAACTCTACATACTTATACCTCACAGAGAGAAACACGGAATACAAACTCTACATACTTTTACCTCACAGAGAGAATACAATCTCTACATACTTATACCTCACAGAGAGAATACAATCTCTACATACTTATACCTCACAGAGAGAAACACGGAATACAAACTCTACACACTTATACCTCACAGAAAGAATACAATCTCTACATACTTATACCTCACAGAGAGAAACAGGGAATACAAACTCTACATACTTATACCTCACAGAGAGAATACAATCTCTACATACTTATACCTCACAGAGAGAAACAGGGAATACAAACTCTACATACTTATACCTCACAGAGAGAAACACGGAATACAAACTCTACATACTTATACCTCACAGAGAGAATACAATCTCTACATACTTATACCTCACAGAGAGAATACAATCTCTACATATTTATACCTCACAGAGAGAATACAATCTCTACATACTTATACCTCACAGAGAGAATACAATCTCTACATATTTATACCTCACAGAGAGAATACAATCTCTACATACTTATACCTCACAGAGAGAATACAATCTCTACATACTTATACCTCACAGAGAGAAACAGAGAATGCAATCTCTACATACTTATACCTCACAGAGAGAAACAGAGAATATAATCTCTACATATCTATACCTCACAGAGAGAAACAGAGAATAAAATCTCTACATACTTATACCTCACAGAGAGAATACAATCTCTACACACTTATACCTCACAGAGAGAATACAATCTCTACATATTATACCTCACAGAGAGATACAGAGAATACAATCTCTACATACTTATACCTCACAGAGAGAAACAGAGAATACAATCTCTACATACTTATACCTCACAGAGAGAATACAATCTCTACATACTTATACCTCACAGAGAGAAACAGAGAATACAATCTCTACATACTTATACCTCACAGAGAGAAACAGAGAATACAATCTCTACATACTTATACCTCACAGAGAGAATACAATCTCTACATACTTATACCTCACAGAAAGAAGCAGAGAATACAAACTCTACATACTTATACCTCACAGAAAGAATACAATCTCTACATATTATACCTCACAGAGAGAATACAAACTCTACATATTATACCTCACAGAGAGAAACAGAGAATACAAACTCTACATACTTATACCTCACAGAAAGAATACAAACTCTACATATTATACCTCACAGAGAGAATACAAACTCTACATACTTATACCTCACAAAGAGAAACACGGAATACAAACTCTACATACTTATACCTCACAGAGAGAATACAATCTCTACATATTATACCTCACAGAGAGAATACAATCTCTACATACTTATACCTCACAGAGAGAAACACGGAATACAAACTCTACATATTTATACCTCACAGAGAGAATACAAACTCTACATACTTATACCTCACAGAGAGAATACAATCTCTACATACTTATACCTCACAAAGAGAAACACGGAATACAAACTCTACATACTTATACCTCACAGAAAGAATACAATCTCTACATACTTATACCTCACAGAGAGAATACAATCTCTACATACTTATACCTCACAAAGAGAAACACGGAATACAATATCTACATACTTATACCTCACAGAGAGAATACAATCTCTACATACTTATACCTCACAGAGAGAATACAATCTCTACATACTTATACCTCACAGAGAGAATACAATCTCTACATACTTATACCTCACAAAGAGAAACACGGAATACAAACTCTACATACTTATACCTCACAGAAAGAATACAATCTCTACATACTTATACCTTACAGAGAGAAACACGGAATACAAACTCTACATACTTATACCTCACAAAGAGAATACAATCTCTACATACTTATACCTCACAGAGAGAAACAGGGAATACAAACTCTACATACTTATACCTCACAGAGAGAAACACGGAATACAAACTCTACATACTTATACCTCACAGAGAGAATACAATCTCTACATACTTATACCTCACAGAGAGAATACAATCTCTACATACTTATACCTCACAGAGAGAAACACGGAATACAAACTCTACATACTTATACCTCACAGAAAGAATACAATCTCTACATACTTATACCTCACAGAGAGAAACAGGGAATACAAACTCTACATACTTATACCTCACAGAGAGAATACAATCTCTACATACTTATACCTCACAGAGAGAAACAGGGAATACAAACTCTACATACTTATACCTCACAGAGAGAAACACGGAATACAAACTCTACATACTTATACCTCACAGAGAGAATACAATCTCTACATACTTATACCTCACAGAGAGAATACAATCTCTACATATTTATACCTCACAGAGAGAATACAATCTCTACATACTTATACCTCACAGAGAGAATACAATCTCTACATATTTATACCTCACAGAGAGAATACAATCTCTACATACTTATACCTCACAGAGAGAATACAATCTCTACATACTTATACCTCACAGAGAGAAACAGAGAATGCAATCTCTACATACTTATACCTCACAGAGAGAAACAGAGAATATAATCTCTACATATCTATACCTCACAGAGAGAAACAGAGAATAAAATCTCTACATACTTATACCTCACAGAGAGAATACAATCTCTACACACTTATACCTCACAGAGAGAATACAATCTCTACATATTATACCTCACAGAGAGATACAGAGAATACAATCTCTACATACTTATACCTCACAGAGAGAAACAGAGAATACAATCTCTACATACTTATACCTCACAGAGAGAATACAATCTCTACATACTTATACCTCACAGAGAGAAACAGAGAATACAATCTCTACATACTTATACCTCACAGAGAGAAACAGAGAATACAATCTCTACATACTTATACCTCACAGAGAGAATACAATCTCTACATACTTATACCTCACAGAAAGAAGCAGAGAATACAATCTCTACATACTTATCCCTCACAGAGAGAAACAGAGAATACAATCTCTACATGCTTATACCTCACAGAGAGAAACAGAGAATACAATCTCTACATACTTATACCTTCACAGAGAGAAACAGAGAATACAATCTCTACATACTTATACCTAACAGAGAGAATACAATCTCTACATACTTATACCTCACAGAGAGAAACAGAGAATACAATCTCTACATACTTATATCTCACAGAGAGAATACAATCTCTACATATTATACCTCACAGAGAGAAAACAATCTCTACATACTTATACCTCACAGAGAGAAACAGGGAATACAATCTCTATATACGTATACCTCACAGAGAGAAACAGAGAATACAATCTCTACATACTTATATCTCACAGAGAGAATACAATCTCTACATATTATACCTCACAGAGAGAATACAATCTCTACATACTTATACCTCACAGAGAGAAACAGAGAATACAAACTCTACATACTTATACCTCACAGAGAGAATACAAACTCTACATACTT
Organism: Cepaea hortensis; assembly: GCA_963921405.1. Taxonomy (NCBI): domain Eukaryota; kingdom Metazoa; phylum Mollusca; class Gastropoda; order Stylommatophora; family Helicidae; genus Cepaea; species Cepaea hortensis. The sequence goes on from OY992893.1 coordinate 5,016,229, forward strand.
ATACCTCACAGAGAGAATACAATCTCTACATACTTATACCTCACAAAGAGAAACACGGAATACAAACTCTACATACTTATACCTCACAGAAAGAATACAATCTCTACATACTTATACCTCACAGAGAGAATACAATCTCTACATACTTATACCTCACAAAGAGAAACACGGAATACAATATCTACATACTTATACCTCACAGAGAGAATACAATCTCTACATACTTATACCTCACAGAGAGAATACAATCTCTACATACTTATACCTCACAGAGAGAATACAATCTCTACATACTTATACCTCACAAAGAGAAACACGGAATACAAACTCTACATACTTATACCTCACAGAAAGAATACAATCTCTACATACTTATACCTTACAGAGAGAAACACGGAATACAAACTCTACATACTTATACCTCACAGAGAGAATACAATCTCTACATACTTATACCTCACAGAGAGAAACAGGGAATACAAACTCTACATACTTATACCTCACAGAGAGAAACACGGAATGCAAACTCTACATACTTATACCTCACAGAGAGAATACAATCTCTACATACTTATACCTCACAGAGAGAATACAATCTCTACATACTTATACCTCACAGAGAGAAACACGGAATACAAACTCTACATACTTATACCTCACAGAAAGAATACAATCTCTACATACTTATACCTCACAGAGAGAAACAGGGAATACAAACTCTACATACTTATACCTCACAGAGAGAATACAATCTCTACATACTTATACCTCACAGAGAGAAACAGGGAATACAAACTCTACATACTTATACCTCACAGAGAGAAACACGGAATACAAACTCTACATACTTATACCTCACAGAGAGAATACAATCTCTACATACTTATACCTCACAGAGAGAATACAATCTCTACATATTTATACCTCACAGAGAGAATACAATCTCTACATACTTATACCTCACAGAGAGAATACAATCTCTACATATTTATACCTCACAGAGAGAATACAATCTCTACATACTTATACCTCACAGAGAGAATACAATCTCTACATACTTATACCACACAGAGAGAAACAGAGAATGCAATCTCTACATACTTATACCTCACAGAGAGAAACAGAGAATATAATCTCTACATATCTATACCTCACAGAGAAACAGAGAATAAAATCTCTACATACTTATACCTCACAGAGAGAATACAATCTCTACACACTTATACCTCACAGAGAGAATACAATCTCTACATATTATACCTCACAGAGAGATACAGAGAATACAATCTCTACATACTTATACCTCACAGAGAGAAACAGAGAATACAATCTCTACATACTTATACCTCACAGAGAGAATACAATCTCTACATACTATACCTCACAGAGAGAAACAGAGAATACAATCTCTACATACTTATACCTCACAGAGAGAAACAGAGAATACAATCTCTACATACTTATACCTCACAGAGAGAATACAATCTCTTCATACTTATACCTCACAGAAAGAAGCAGAGAATACAATCTCTACATACTTATCCCTCACAGAGAGAAACAGAGAATACAATCTCTACATGCTTATACCTCACAGAGAGAAACAGAGAATACAATCTCTACATACTTATACCTTCACAGAGAGAAACAGAGAATACAATCTCTACATACTTATACCTAACAGAGAGAATACAATCTCTACATACTTATACCTCACAGAGAGAAACAGAGAATACAATCTCTACATACTTATATCTCACAGAGAGAATACAATCTCTACATATTATACCTCACAGAGAGAAAACAATCTCTACATACTTATACCTCACAGAGAGAAACAGGGAATACAATCTCTATATACGTATACCTCACAGAGAGAAACAGAGAATACAATCTCTACATACTTATATCTCACAGAGAGAATACAATCTCTACATATTATACCTCACAGAGAGAATACAATCTCTACATACTTATACCTCACAGAGAGAAACACGGAATACAAACTCTACATACTTATACCTCACAGAGAGAATACAAACTCTACATACTTATACCTCACAGAGAGAATACAATCTCTACATACTTATACCTCACAAAGAGAAACACGGAATACAAACTCTACATACTTATACCTCACAGAAAGAATACAATCTCTACATATTATACCCCACAGAGAGAATACAAACTCTACATATTATACCTCACAGAGAGAAACAGAGAATACAAACTCTACATACTTATACCTCACAGAAAGAATACAAACTCTACATATTATACCTTACAGAGAGAATACAAACTCTACATACTTATACCTCACAAAGAGAAACACGGAATACAAACTCTACATACTTATACCTCACAGAGAGAATACAATCTCTACATATTTATACCTCACAGAGAGAATACAATCTCTACATACTTATACCTCACAGAGAGAAACACGGAATACAAACTCTACATACTTATACCTCACAGAGAGAATACAAACTCTACATACTTATACCTCACAGAGAGAATACAATCTCTACATACTTATACCTCACAAAGAGAAACACGGAATACAAACTCTACATACTTATACCTCACAGAAAGAATACAATCTCTACATACTTATACCTCACAGAGAGAATACAATCTCTACATACTTATACCTCACAAAGAGAAACACGGAATACAATCTCTACATACTTATACCTCACAGAGAGAATACAATCTCTACATACTTATACCTCACAGAGAGAATACAATCTCTACATACTTATACCTCACAGAGAGAATACAATCTCTACATACTTATACCTCACAAAGAGAAACACGGAATACAAACTCTACATACTTATACCTCACAGAAAGAATACAATCTCTACATACTTATACCTCACAGAGAGAAACACGGAATACAAACTCTACATACTTATACCTCACAGAGAGAATACAATCTCTACATACTTATACCTCACAGAGAGAATACAATCTCTACATACTTATACCTCACAGAGAGAAACACGGAATACAAACTCTACATACTTATACCTCACAGAAAGAATACAATCTCTACATACTTATACCTCACAGAGAGAAACAGGGAATACAAACTCTACATACTGATACCTCACAGAGAGAATACAATCTGTACATATTATACCTCACAGAGAGAATACAATCTCTACATATTTATACCTCACAGAGAGAATACAATCTCTACATACTTATACCTCACAGAAAGAAGCAGAGAATACAATCTCTACATACTTATCCCTCACAGAGAGAAACAGAGAATACAATCTCTACATGCTTATACCTCACAGAGAGAAACAGAGAATACTATCTCTACATACTTATACCTTCACAGAGAGAAACAGAGAATACAATCTCTACATACTTATACCTAACAGAGAGAATACAATCTCTACATACTTATACCTCACAGAGAGAAACAGAGAATACAATCTCTACATACTTATATCTCACAGAGAGAATACAATCTCTACATATTATACCTCACAGAGAGAAAACAATCTCTACATACTTATACCTCACAGAGAGAAACAGGGAATACAATCTCTATATACGTATACCTCACAGAGAGAAACAGAGAATACAATCTCTACATACTTATATCTCACAGAGAGAATACAATCTCTACATACTTATACCTCACAGAGAGAATACAATCTCTACATACTTATACCTCACAAAGAGAAACACGGAATACAAACTCTACATACTTATACCTCACAGAAAGAATACAATCTCTACATATTATACCTCACAGAGAGAATACAAATTCTACATATTATACCTCACAGAGAGAAACAGAGAATACAAACTCTACATACTTATACCTCACAGAAAGAATACAAACTCTACATATTATACCTCACAGAGAGAATACAAACTCTACATACTTATACCTCACAAAGAGAAACACGGAATACAAACTCTACATACTTATACCTCACAGAGAGAATACAATCTCTACATATTATACCTCACAGAGAGAATACAATCTCTACATACTTATACCTCACAGAGAGAAACACGGAATACAAACTCTACATACTTATACCTCACAGAGAGAATACAAACTCTACATACTTATACCTCACAGAGAGAATACAATCTCTACATACTTATACCTCACAAAGAGAAACACGGAATACAAACTCTACATACTTATACCTCACAGAAAGAATACAATCTCTACATACTTATACCTCACAGAGAGAATACAATCTCTACATACTTATACCTCACAAAGAGAAACACGGAATACAATCTCTACATACTTATACCTCACAGAGAGAATACAATCTCTACATACTTATACCTCACAGAGAGAATACAATCTCTACATACTTATACCTCACAGAGAGAATACAATCTCTACATACTTATACCTCACAAAGAGAAACACGGAATACAAACTCTACATACTTATACCTCACAGAAAGAATACAATCTCTACATACTTATACCTCACAGAGAGAAACACGGAATACAAACTCTACATACTTATACCTCACAGAGAGAATACAATCTCTACATACTTATACCTCACAGAGAGAATACAATCTCTACATACTTATACCTCACAGAGAGAAACACGGAATACAAACTCTACATACTTATACCTCACAGAAAGAATACAATCTCTACATACTTATACCTCACAGAGAGAAACAGGGAATACAAACTCTACATACTGATACCTCACAGAGAGAATACAATCTTTACATATTATACCTCACAGAGAGAATACAATCTCTACATATTTATACCTCACAGAGAGAATACAATCTCTACATATTTATACCTCACAGAGAGAAACAGAGAATACAATCTCTACATACTTATATCTCACAGAGAGAATGCAATCTCTACATATTATACCTCACAGAGAGAATACAATCTCTACACACTTATACCTCACAGAGAGAAAGAGAGAATACAATCTCTACATACTTATACCTCACAGAGAGAATACAATCTCTACATATTATACCTCACAGAGAGAATACAATCTCTACCACTTATACCTCACAGAGAGAAACAGAGAATACAATCTCTACATACTTATACCTCACAGAGAGAATACAATCTCTACATATTTATACATCACAGAGAGAAAGAGGGAATACAATCTCTACATACTTATACCTCACAGAGAGAATACAATCTCTACATATTATACCTCACAGAGAGAATACAATCTCTACATATTATACCTCACAGAAAGAATACAATCTCTACATATTATACCTCACAGAGCGAATACAATCTCTACATATTATACCTCACAGAGAGAAACAGAGAGTACAATCTCTACATATTATAACTCACAGAGAGAATACAATCTCTAAATATTATACCTCACAAAGAGAATACAATCTCTACATACTTATATCTCACAGAGAGAATTTAATCTCTACATACTTATACCTCACAGAGAGAATAGAATCTCTACATACTTATACCTCACAGAAAGAAATAGAGAATACAATCTCTACATACTTATACCTCACAGAGAGAAACAGAGAATACAATCTCTACATACTTATACCTCACAGAGAGAAACAGAGAATACAATCTCTACATACTTATACCTCACAGAGAGAAACAGAGAATACAATCTCTACATACTTATACCTCACAGAGAGAAACAGAGAATACAATCTCTACATACTTATACCTCACAGAGAGAATACAATCTCTACATACTTATACCTCACAGAGAGAAACAGAGAATACAATCTCTACATACTTATACCTCACAGAGAGAATACAATCTCTACATACTTATACCTCACAGAGAGAAACAGAGAATACAATCTCTACATACTTATACCTCACAGAGAGAAACAGAGAATACAATCTCTACATACTTATACCTCACAGAGAGAATACAATCTCTACATATTATACCTCACAGAGAGAATACAATCTCTACATACTTATACCTCACAGAGAGAAACAGAGAATACAATCTCTACATACTTATACCTCACAGAGAGAATACAATCTCTACATACTTATACCTCACAGAGAGAAACAGAGAATACAATCTCTACATACTTATACCTCACAGAGAGAATACAATCTCTACATATTATACCTCACAGAGAGAATACAATCTCTACATACTTATACCTCACAGAGAGAAACAGAGAATACAATCTCTACATACTTATACCTCACAGAGAGAATACAATCTCTACATATTATACCTCACATAGAGAATACAATCTCTACATACTTATACCTCACAGAGAGAAAGAGGGAATACAATCTCTACATACTTATACCTCACAGAGAGAAAGAGGGAATACAATCTCTACATACTTATACCTCACAGAGAGAAAGAGGGAATATAATCTCTACATACTTATACCTCACAGAGAGAATACAATCTCTACATACTTATACCTCACAGAGAGAAACAGAGAATGCAATCTCTACATACTTATACCTCACAGAGAGAAAGAGGGAATACAATCTCTACATACTTATACCTCACAGAGAGAATACAATCTCTACATACTTATACCTCACAGAGAGAAACAGAGAATGCAATCTCTACATACTTATACCTCACAGAGAGAAACAGAAAATACAATCTCTACATACTATACCTCGCAGAGAGAAATAGAGAATACAATATCTACATACTATACCTCACACGGATAATCAGAGAATACAATATCTACATTTTTGCGGAGCAGTTTGACTTGTGCAGAGTTATAATCACATTGAGCCGGGAGTGCAGGGAGTGGCCATCAGGCGGCACGGAAGTGAAAATCCAGCAACTAATTCAGGATAATGCTCGCCCGGATGATGTGATTATATACACAGATGGTTCGGTGTTGAGAGGCAGGAGAAGTGCCTGGGGGTTCTTAGCCAAAGCTAATGGTCGACGTTTGGTGCAGGAGAGCTTGGCATATGATACCATAACATCTAGCTTAAGAATGGAGGTGGAGGCAGTCAGTGCAGCTTTCCACTGGATGGAGAATACGATACACACACACACATCGTGATTGTAACTGCCTCAGAAAGCATGCTGAGTAGGGTGAGGACAGGCAAGCTTCGTGCAGAGTGGCTTGCTTCGCTTCGGAAGTCACGGGTGGCAAGCATCGTCTGGATCTTTTCTCCGGGGCATGCTGGTGTGCTGGGGAATGAACAAGTAGGCAGATTGGCTGGCTCTGCAAAACACTTGGTGGAGTATTGATGCATGATAAGGCAGACGTGGTTGCGGCCTTGTGGGAGCACGTGCAGACCTCGGAGGAGCAAATGGATCACCGTGGTCTGGCAAGAATGCGACAGTGAGGAGTGACGAGGGGATCTGGCCGACGATCGATGCTCAGAGGAAAGGCGAGACGGACATATAATCAGATTGCTACTGGAACTATTAGTGATGGAAGTATTTGCTGGCTGCTGGGGATGTGGACGGAGCGCTTATGGGAATGCCCCGAATGCTGTGATGTCGGTTCCTAAATCAATCAATCAATCAAACAATCTCTACATACTATACCTTACAGGGAGAAATAGAGAATACAATCTGTACACACTCACGCCTCACAGAGAAAATACAATATCTACATACGTATACCTTACAGGAGAGGAATTCCCCACCGGTTGAGAACCACTGTCCTAAACAGTAGTCTATGACAGCTAGTCGGCATTAAGAACAACAATCCACACATCAACAATCCACACATCAACAATCCACACATCAACAATCCACACATTAACAATCCACACATCAACAATCCACACATCAACAATCCACACATCAACAATCCACACATTAACAATCCACACATCAACAATCCACACATTAACAATCCACACATCAACAATCCACACATTAACAATCCACACATCAACAATCCACACATTAACAATCCACACATTAACAATCCACACATTAACAATCCACACATCAACAATCCACACATCAACAATCCACACATTAACAATCCACACATCAACAATCCACAATTAACAATCCACACATCAACAATCCACACATTAACAATCCACACATCAACAATCCACACATTAACAATCCACACATCAACAATCCACACATCAACAATCCACACATCAACAATCCACACATTAACAATCCACACATCAACAATCCACACATTAACAATCCACACATCAACAATCCACACATCAACAATCCACACATTAACAATCCACACATCAACAATCCACACATTAACAATCCACACATTAACAATCCACACATTAACAATCCACACATCAACAATCCACACATCAACAATCCACACATTAACAATCCACACATTAACAATCCACACATCAACAATCCACACATTAACAATCCACACATCAACAATCCACACATTAACAATCCACACATCAACAATCCACACATCAACAATCCACACATCAACAATCCACACATTAACAATCCACACATCAACAATCCACACATTAACAATCCACACATCAACAATCCACACATTAACAATCCACACATTAACAATCCACACATAAACAATCCACAATTAACAATCCACACATCAACAATCCACACATTAACAATGCACATGTAAACAATCCACACATAAACAATCCACACATAAACAATCCACAATTAACAATCCACACATTAACAATCCACACATCAACAATCCACACATCAACAATCCACACATTAACAATCCACACATCAACAATCCACACATTAACAATCCACACATTAACAATCCACACATCAACAATCCACACATCAACAATCCACACATTAACAATGCACACATTAACAATCCACACATTAACAATGCACACATAAACAATCCACACATAAACAATCCACACATAAACAATCCACAATTAACAATCCACACATTAACAATGCACACATCAACAATCCACACATTAACAATCCACACATTAACAATCCACACATCAACAATCCACACATAAACAATCCACACATAAACAATCCACAATTAACAATCCACACATTAACAATCCACACATCAACAATCCACACATCAACAATCCACAATTAACAATCCACACATTAACAATCCACACATTAACAATCCACACATCAACAATGCACACATCAACAATCCACACATTAACAATCCACACATCAACAATCCACACATCAACAATCCACACATTAACAATGCACACATTAACAATCCACACATTAACAATGCACACATTAACAATCCACACATTAACAATCCACACATTAACAATCCACACATCAACAATCCACACATTAACAATCCACACATAAACAATCCACAATTAACAATCCACACATTAACAATCCACACATAAACAATCCACAATTAACAATCCACACATCAACAATCCACACATTAACAATCCACACATCAACAATCCACACATATTAACAATCCACACATAAACAATCCACAATTAACAATCCACACATCAACAATCCACACATCAACAATCCACACATCAACAATCCACACATCAACAATCCACACATCAACAATCCACACATCAACAATCCACACATAAACAATCCACACATAAACAATCCACACATTAACAATCCACACATCAACAATCCACACATCAACAATCCACACATCAACAATCCACACATCAACAATCCACACATCAACAATCCACATATTAACAATCCAGACATTAACAATCCACACATTAACAATCCACACATCAACAATCCACACATTAACAATCCACACGTTAACAATCCACACGTTAACAATCCACATGTTAATAATCCACGCATTAACAATCCACACATCAACAACCCACACATTACTCACAAACTCGACGACAACGTACAGGACTTGTCCCCGCAAGCTGAGCCACACAAAGGAAATAAAGACAAGGTACTTATACCGTTATTGCGATCTTGACAGTCCACACCTGGCAATATCACATCTCATATAATGCACAGTAAAATCAGCAATGCAACATTCAGCAGATTGTAATCAATCAACTCTGATGGTTTCCTCATACCAACAATAGTGGTGTAATCATCATCATCCAGTTCTTTGCCGGCTGGTGTTGGCACAGCGATCTCCAACGGCATAGAAAAATTCGTGAGGTGACTCCCTAACCGTGCCATGACAAAACTGTCAAGAATCGTCTCGCGCTGTCTTCCTCTATCTCTCTTTCCGCAAATCTTTCCGGTTGTCACAACATGTTCCAGTTTTCTTCTCGTAAAGTGGCCACAAATGAAGACTGTCTCTTTCTGATGTTTGTGACTTTGCGACTCAGTTTCCCTTAAAATGTCTTGATTGCTCATTTTGGCTGTCCAATTAATTTTCAGCAATCTTCTATAAAACCACATCTCCAATGCTTCCATTGATTTTTTCGCCTGTGTACTAATTGTCCGGGACTCGCAGCCGTATGTTAAAACTGGTTCTATGTAGCATGCAAGAAATCTTTCTTTAACTTTCAAGGACAATTACTTATTGCACAATACGTTCTTCATTTGATAGAATGCAGTTTTTGTTTGCCCTATTCTGTTCTTTATCTCAGTGATACATCTTCCATCTGATGCTATCCATGTGCCTAGATATCTTAATTTCTGCACTTGCCCCAAAATAATAATCTGTACTTTAATTTCACACTTAGGGAACAATCTGTTGCTTGTATCTCACCATGACTTCTGTCTTTCTATTATTTAAAATAAGGTCCATTTTGTCACTCTCTACAACCATCTTATCTATCGTTGTCTATAGATCCTTCCAACTTGTTGCTATCAAGACGGAGTCATCAGTATAACGTCAGTTTATATTATGTCCACCAACCAGGATCCCTGGCATATTTTCTGTAGATCTCATTATATATTCACTGTTCAACGAGAACAAATCAGGAGACATTACACAACCTTGTCTGACGTCCTTCTTTATACTCTTAAATGTTCCTACACGATTGTTGATTCTTAAGGGTGCTGTTTGCTTCCAATACATGTTCTTTATTATTCGCAGATCTTTTGTCAATGTTCAGTTGCTTTGGTAATTTTATTATCCTGCTCATAAAATGAGCTTTGTGTTATGGCGAGGTGTAACTGCATTGTACAAACTATCGTCTGACAAGACGGCAAGGTGCCAATCACTCACTCAGAATTCGTAGACATTACAAATAACGTGCATATATAACAAATGAGAAAGATCAAGAACAGAGGCAAGATATGATAAAGGAAAATGAAACGAAAGGGTATGTTAAGATCCAATGTATAAACAACAGGCACACACAAACATATACATACCTTACAAGGACCCCTGGCCAGCCTAACAGACTCCACAGACGACGTAAGTTATATATCGCATGTAGGGATGAATGGGGGTTTATATTAGTGAAGCACGCTTAATATGCTCAGGATAAAAGGATATGAACGTAGTGTGTCCTGGTTGTGGAAGCTGTATATGTGGCGCGACGTACAGGCGAGCTGAAAGAGTGGAACAGAGGTCCAGGGACACCTGGTGTAAGGCGCCCAAACATGATGAGACATGATTTCAAAGCTGCAGATGCTAAGTTCAACCATGACCTAATTACATAGTCAACACATTGTCAACAGTTATTTGTATCAGAATTTAAATACACCATTTCTGATTAATGCTGACATGCTGATTTCAAATATCATAATGAGATTCACCATCTGGCTCTGTCCTTATTGCTTTGAGACAGCGTGTGTGCAGATTCGACAACTCTGTCCTCTACACATCTATTGTATGTATGTCTGTAGATGTGAGGATGTTTCTGTGGGTGTGTATGTGAGGGATGTGTGTGGGGGTGTGGGGAATGTATGTGTGGAGGTGTTGTGTGTGAGGGATGTGTATGGGTTGATGGGTGATGTGTGGATGGGTGAAGGGATGTGTAGTCGGTGGGGGATGTATGTGTGTGTGAGGGATGTGTGTGTGTGTGAGGGATGTATGTGTGTGTGAGGGATGTATGTGTGTGTGAGGGATGTGTGTGTGTAGGGGGATATTTGGGAGGATTATTGGAAGTATATATACACACATGTGTATTTGGGTGGGTGAATGGATGTGTAGGAAATTGTGTGGGTTGGGGGATGGGTGTGTAATGGGTGTGGGGGATGAGTATGGGGGGGGGGATGTCTGTGAATGGGATATGTCTGTGTGGGTGGGAGTGTGTGAGTGTAGATGGGGTAAATGTGAGTGGGTGGAGGATGTATGTGTGGGTGGTGAGGATGTTTGTAGGTGGGGGATGTGTGGGTGGGTGGGGAGATGTGTGTGTGTGGGTGAGAGATATGTGGGCGGGGATATGTATGAGGAATGCATGTGGAGGATGTGTGTGTGTGTGGGGGGGGATGTGTTTATGGGTGGAGTTTTGTGTGGGAGGGGAGATGTGTGAGAGGTGGGGGAGGTGTGGAATGTGCAGGTGGATGACGGATGTATGTGAGGATGAGAGAATGTGTGTTTGGCTGGGTGGTTGGGGTGTGTGTGGGTGGGAGGGTATATGAGACATGCATGTGTTGATGGGCGGGTGGGTGATGTGTGGGTGTGAGTGGTTGATGGATGAGTACGTGAGTGGGTGGATGTGTGTGAGAGATGAGTGTATGGTTGGGGGATGTGTGTGTTTGTGTGAAGATGTGTGTGAGCGGCGGATGTGTGTGGGTGGGGTATATGTGGATGGTGTGGTGTGTGTGGGTGGGAGGTGTGTGTTTTGGGGTGTTTATGGGTGTGGGATGTGTGTAGGCAGGTGGGGAGATGTGTTTGTGGGTGGGGATGTGTGTATAGGTGGAGGATGGGTAGTTGAAAGGTGGCGGATATTGGGTGGGTGAGTGGGTATAGGTTGGCAGATGTGTGTGTGGGTGGGTGGGGAAAATTGTGAGGGTGCAGGATGTATGTATGGATAGGTGCGGGATGTGTGGGTTGACGGGGGTATGTGTGTGTGGTTTTGTGATGTGCGTTTTGCTGGGTGGTTGCGGGTGTGTAGGTGGGTGGTAGAGAATATGTGAGTGGGTGTGTGCGTGTCGGTTATGGGATGGATGGTGGGTGTATGTGTGGGTGGGGAAATGTGTGTGGGTGGGGGATCGGTGGGTGGGTGGCGGCATGTATGTTTGGCTCAGTCTGTGTGAGTGCGTGGAAGTATGTGCGGGTGTGTGGGGGGTGTGTGAGTGGCTGAGGGATGTGTGGGTGGCTGCGGGGTGTGAGGGTGGATGGGGGATGTGTCTCACAACATTGCAATATGCACTGTTTATGTTTACAACTTTCATTTGACAATGTTTTTTTTTTTTTCATGTGAATGTACCATGCGTAATATGCATTGTTTATGCTTACAAAATCAATTTGACAATGTTTTTTTTTTCCCCCTATGTAAATGTAACATGCACATTTGATGAATGAAAGATGAGTGATCGAAAGGGCCGAATGTAAGACGGGCCTGCGTGCCCAATTTGTTACCCTTTTAAAATAAAGTTCGTTCGTTCGTTCATTCGTTCATAGAAAAGCCCCTGACGATATAATGTCACCGTTACTCCGGGTGTTGGTTGGTTGTTAACTGACCTGTCAACCTGTTGGTTACGCCATGACGCTAGCCATAAAATCAAACAAATATCAAAAATGCCATGAGGCAGTACCAGGCGACCACCCGTCTAACGAAAACAGACAAAGCGCAAGTGGAGTGCCAGCTAAAGGACCCCAAGTCACAAGTGGAGTGCCAGCTAAAGGACCCCAAGTCAAAAGTGGAGTGCCAGCTAAAGGACCCCAAGTCACAAGTGGAGTGCCAGCTAAAGGACCCGAAATCAAAAGTGGCTAACGTGGATCAGGAAAGGGACTGGTCACAAAACACGCAAACATCAGCCGTTCAGCGCCTACTGGACGACCTGAAACTTGTCCATCAGAAGATCGAGCGGAACGTGGCTCTAAAGGCTGCAATCAATGCGGAGACGGAGTAGACATTGACAAAGAATCAAGAAGAACGAGCACAGATAGCACTGCTCAAGAAACAGACATTGAATGAACCATAACAAACAGACAACACCTTGAGCAAGTCCCAGACAAGAGGGAGTAACAGACGAGGCAAAATAAACAGAAAGTGAAAACAAAAGCCACCAAGAACGCACTGTGACCAGACAAGAGGCTGCACTCCGCCAAGATAGAAAGTCCAAGACACAAGATTTGACAGAAGTGATCATCATCGTCATCATCATCTTCCACTTCTGCCGTCAAGCGTCGTGGGGAGGAATAATTTGCGCTCCAGCGCCAGATGAGCGGCACTGGATAGTGTCATTCGGTGTGATTGTACAATGTCTTTGATGTCGTCAATCCAATTTCTTCTTGGGCGTCCTCTTGGTCTCGTCGCAATTGATGTAAGGCCAGTGATGGTTGTTGATGTTGTTGCATTCTAACAACATGGCTAAACCACTTGATCTTCTGTCTTTCAATAAATGTGGCACAATGTGTTGATCCCACAGTCTGTCTGATAACAGCATTTCTTACTCGGTCTAGGAATGTTAAGTTGGCAGTTCTCCACAGGTATCTCATTTCGCAGGTGATGATATTGCGAAAGTGTGATTTGGATAAAGTCCAAGTTTGAGATTAGTAGCATAGGGTTGGTGTGAATATGCTGTTTATTATCTGTCATTTTGCGGTCATGGGTATTTTTGGATGTTTCAGTAAGGGTGATAGTTGATATGTAAGTGCACTAGCTTTTTGACATCTGATTTCGATTTCTCTGTCCAATCTGCCATCGTCATACTTAAAAGATATTTGAATTCTTTAACTTGTTTCAGAGTTGTGCTATTTATCTGTTTACTTAGTGGACCAGGCGATCTGCTAACTTGCATTACTTCGGTTTTGGCTGTGTTTATACTCATATTGTATTTGCTGCATGTTGAAATCAGATTATTAATATGATTTTGTAGTCTGCCCTCGTCGCTGTAAAACAGGCACTGATCGTCTGCAAATAGAAGTTCATTTATTTCCTGTGGGTCTGTTGTTTCATCTGGAGTAAAGAGTTCTAAATTTTCTGAATCTGTTCTGTCGAGACTTGCTTCTTTAGATATTCTGTCCATGTAGATATTAAATAGCAAATGAGAGAGCACACATCCCTGTCACAGGAGATACAGATGGAGTCACCAACGAACGACTACCGATAAACCACTTCCTGAAAGAAAAAAAGAAAAAAACACCATGTGATGGGGCGGGAACCTCACTACACCAGGCCTTACAAGTGCGCCAACACCAGACATGAAAAGATGAAAATCAGCAACAACGATGAAATGATCACCCGCCAGAAACGCTTAGAACTTAGGAAGCGAAACGCGCAGCTCTATTTCCATACACAGAAAAGAACCACCATAGGGCTTTAATTATATATAACACATGGGTAGGTCGACAGTTGAACGAGGTATAAACACATTTTATTCTAAATACTGAACTAGACTAGTTGGTTGTTACCAATCAGGCGTATAAATACCAGGGTCGTTCGGAAAGTAATGTACCGCATCGTTTCTCTTAGGAGCTGTCATTATATTCAACAAGCGTGAAATTTATACACAATATACAAGGA
Organism: Cepaea hortensis; assembly: GCA_963921405.1. Taxonomy (NCBI): domain Eukaryota; kingdom Metazoa; phylum Mollusca; class Gastropoda; order Stylommatophora; family Helicidae; genus Cepaea; species Cepaea hortensis. Next base: position 5,031,766 of record OY992893.1, read on the forward strand.
TATGCCATGTTACCAGCGGCATTCATCTCAACTCATCTGGCATCTCTTGTACCTAGCGGTGTGTAGGTGAAGTATAAACAGCGGGAGAGTGCCCGCTTATGGACTCTGCTATTCCCTGCATCCATCGTTTACGTGGTCGGTCTCTTCTGCTTCCATTTGGTCTGTTCATCATTACTTGTTGTGGTATACTGTTAGTTGGTCACCTACTTGCATGGCCAAACCATTTGACTTGCTGCCTTCTAATAAAATCTAGTGCAGCCATAACCCTCACTTTAGTCCTGATTTCTTCATTTCTGATTTTCTCTCTTCTTGATACATTGAGTATTCTTCTCAGGAATTTCATTTCTGTTGTTGTGATTTTTCTTTTCTCTTTTTCTGTCATTGTCCAGGTTTGGCATTGGTAACATAGAGTTGGCAGGAAGATTGTGTTGTAAAGTACTTTCTTAGTAGTTATTGTTACATGTTTGTTCTTTAGTATTGGTGCCATTTGTCAAATGATTTGGTTTGCCTTATTGCATCTATTTTCGATCACGTCTTCTGCCATTTGATGATATCACTGTTCTTGCGCAATTTTGTGTTGCTGATTCCCATCAAGAATAAGCAAGATAAGCCATGGATTACATCAGACACGTGCAGATCCGCAAGGCCGAATGGATAAGAACGGTGTTCTGAAACATCCGGTGTGTTGATGCCGAGGTAAGCGGTTCAACCCCTACACCGGACAACTGGACTAAAATGTAGTCCCCACCAACATGTACGGCTTTATGTCAGCACGAAACAGGTGCATGTATTCCTTGCCTGTACCAGATTTTGTCTTGATCATGTAGCCATTTCTTCACTGCATGAATCACTCCTTCATCATCTTCAAACCTTGTCCCACAGAGCTAATCTTTATGTGGACTAAACAGATGAAAATTTAGGATCTTTTTGTCTCGGTTCTTCTTCTTCTTCTTCTTCTTCTTCTTCTTCTTCTTCTTCTTCTTCTTCTTCTTCTTCTTCTTCTTCTTCTTCTTCTTCTTCTTCTTCTTCTGCGTTCATCCGGAGTCTTTTTTCAGACGTAATTTCGTTGTGCCAAGTTTTGCGCCCTTAGGCCGACACATCCGACTTCTGCAGGCGTTTGTTGACCGGGTTAGCCTTCCCGGGTGTTTCGAAGGACTTTCGACTCTCACTATTGTGGTGTCGTCCAAATCCCAGCTGATCAAGTTAGAACGGCTGAAGACATCACGGTCAACCCTCAAGGGAAGGCAGGGGCAGACCATGGGCACTTTCCGCCATCCAAGGAGGCTTCCGTAATTGCAGAGCCGACACATAACGCTATGGTCCTGAGCTCACCCAAGGAATCGTCACATCCTGTACATGGCTGCTTAGTCTCACTTCCGCACTTCCGTATATTGGGTCTCCTGTTAACCATAGGCTGTTCCTCCGAAGACCAGGAGGGACCTGTATGTAGATGACGCATACACATTAAGCATTCACTTCGGACTTCCACATAATGGATTCGCTAGCCAAGCAATTCCATTTTGTGTAAACGAGACGTTTTTTTCCACCTTTGGTAACTCTCACGAGGTAGGCTGCAGATGCTGCCGGTTCAGCATCTCACGGCCAGACCCTCCGATCCGGGTATATTGACTTAGAGGCGTTTAACCATTTCCCTCAACTGAGAGCCATAGAGACGTTTTTCCACCTTTGGGAACGCTCACTTAATGTGCCCATGGGACGCTGTTTTCCACCTTTGGAAACGCTCACTTAATGTGCCCATGGGACGCTGTTTTTCACCTTTGGTAACGCTCACTTAATGTGCCCCTGGGACGCTGTTTTTCACCTTTGGGAACGCTCACGAGGTGGGCTGCATATGCTGCCGGCTCAGCATCTCAAATCCATGCAGCAGGGTGAACGTAAAGGTCAGACCATCGTAATCCGGGGGATATTGACTTACAGACGCTCAGCCATATCCCTCAGCTGAGATCCGCAAAATAAGTGTCTGGACCAAGAATGTACTGGTACCTTTAACTCGGACTTTAAATGCATGGATTTGTTTATAGCCAAGGTATATTCCATTTCGCTTCACTTTGCCACTGGGGTTGCTAGTCGGCAGAACTACGACGGTATCTGATCGTCTTCGCGCCTCTGACTTTCGTTCTTGATTAATAAAAACATTCTTGACAAATGCTTTCGCAATAGCTCGTCTTGCGACGATCCAAGAATTCCATCTCTAACGCCGCAATACAAATGTCCCCGTTTGTCCCTGTTAATCATTACCCCCAGTTCTGAAAACTAACAAAACAAAACCAAGTTTCTATTCCATTATTCCATGCATCCTTATTCAGGCAGCCGAAGCCTGCTTTGAACACACTAATATTTTTCAAAGTAAACGCGCCGGCCACCCGGGACGCTCAGAGAAGAGCACCCACGGGAGAGAGCCGGCAGACGGTAGGGCAGGACCAATGGGCAGTGAACCGGTGCGAGCCAGACCGCCCGCCTGCACCTGAGATCCAACTACGAGCTTTTTAACTGCAACAACTTTGATATACGCTATTGGAGCTGGAATTACCGCGGCTGCTGGCACCAGACTTGCCCTCCAATAGATCCTCGTAAAAGGGTTTAAAGTGTACTCATTCCAATTACGGGGCCTCGATAGAGCCACGTATTTTTATTTTTCGTCACTACCTGCCCGTGTCAGAAGTGGGTAGGATGCGCGCCTGCAGCCTTCCTTGGATGTGGTAGCCGTTTCTCATGCTCCCTCAACGGAATCGAACCTTGATTTCCCGTTACCCGTTACAAACATGGTAGGCATGTCACGTACCATCAACATTTGATAGGGCAGACATTTGAAAGATGCGTCGTGGCACATAAGGCCATGCGATCAGCACAAAGTTATCCAGAGTCATCAGTGGGAACGCCGCACCACGCGAAGGGCGACGATGATTGCTTTTAAACTAACAAAAGCGCTCTTTCCGCGAGGGTCGGAGCTTGGAAAGTATGCATTAGCTGTAGAATTGCTACAGTTATCCAAGTAAGATTGTGTCATCTAAGGAACCTAGACTTATTTAATGAGCCATTCGCGGTTTCACCGTGAGACAGTGTGAACTTAGACATGCATGGCTTAATCTTTGAGACAAACATATGACTACTGGCAGGCTCAACCAGATATCTATCGCACAGACGGACTATTCACGCACACGAAATCCAAGAGTAGCAATCGCTCAGCGCACTCCCTCGGTACCCGGTGATACACGCAAAACCACTAGACGCCTACCGACGAGCTTTCAAGCTACGCAAGATAGGACTGACCGAAAAGCTATGCCAGCTTACTGACTGCAGGCCCACTACTCATCGAGAGAGAGAGAGAAAGAGAGAGAGAGAGAGAGAGAGAGAGAGAGAGAGAGAGAGAGAGAGAGAGAGAGAGAGACGCTTATCGAGACTTTGTCACACGGTTGTACACAAATTGTTCTTTCGCCCACTCAAACCACGAATCTGTCTTCACGCTGCAGTCACATTCTCGAAACGCCTGTCTCGCTAACTTGCGTCGGCTGGGAAGTTCACGATTGGGTGCACATCACATAAGCCATCCGAGACAACGAACGCCAGATGCGGTAATCTCGGTTCAATATGATATTTCGTCACCTGTAGCGATCTTAGCCAAGTTTTGCGCCCTTCTCCTTCTTCTTCTTCTTCTTCTTCTTCTTCTTCTTCTTCTTCTTCTTCTTCTTCTTCTTCTTCTTCTTCTTCTTCTTCCTCTTCTTCTTCACCATCAGCATACTTTTATCTCTGTCTAAACATCTCTCTCATATGTCTTTCTCTCTGACTCTCTTTGTTATCTATCGCCTCTATCTTTCCCCTATGTTTCATTAGGATCATAAACAAACAAAGAATAAATAACAACAGTTATAATAAAAGGGTAATAATAAACAGGTTAAAACGCACCACACATGTCCGACGGTTCGGTTACACCAGACCATTGTCAAGAACGACACACACGTGACTACCAACAAAATACACACTCATCACAGATCCTGCAGTATGTAACACGCACAGGTAGTGGCATGTCCTTCACAACGCGTTAAGGTCAGCCCATGCATTTTTGTGGCTGTGTGTGATTTACTGGGCAATTTTACTTTCCGGGTTAAGTAGGTAAGCAACCTAGGAAGGGGCCTCACGTGAAAACCTTAAGTGTGTGATAGAAATTTCAGTAACCATGCCAGTGTCTTGTAACCTGTTGATATTGTTGTTAAGGATATCAAGAGTGTTAAGCATGTGACTTCACAGTGCAGACGAACATGGTGAGGTAATAATAACAATTTAAAGATGCCCACCCCACTTTTTACATGCACCAAAGAGGAGCGGCGTTTTGTTGTCCGTTTCTTTTATTAGTGAAGGGGTGAAACCTGTAGAAATTCATCGGCGAATGAAGGCCCAGTGTGGTGATGCATGCCTGTCAGTCCAACAAGTGTTAGATTGATTGATTGATTGATTTAGGAACCGACATCACAGCATTCGGGGCATTCCTATAAGCGCTCCGTCCCCATCCTCAGGAGACAGCGAAAAATTCCAACCTCAATAGTACCAGTAGCAATCTGATTATATGTGCGTCTCGCCTTTCCTCTAAAAGTCGAGCATCGGCCAGATCCCCTCGTCACTCCACGCTGTCGCATTCTTGCCAGACCATGGTGATCCATTTGCTCCTCCGAGGTGTACACGTGATCCCACAAGACCGCAACCACGTCTGCCTTATCATGCATCAATACTCCACCAAGTTTTTCAGTGCCAGCCAATCTGTCTGTCTGTTCATTCCCCAGCACACCAGCATGCCCCGGAGAAAAGATCCAGACGATGCTTGCCACCCGTGACTTCCGAAGCGAAGAAAGTAACTCTGCACGAAGCGTGCCTGTCCTCACTTTCCTCAGCATGCTTTCTGAGTCAGTTACAATCACGATGTGTGTGTGTGTGTGTGTGTGTGTGTGTGTGTGTGTGTGTATCGTATTCTCCATCCAGCGGAAAGCTGCACTGACTGCCTACACCTCCATTCTTAAGCTGGATGTTATGGTATCATATGCCAGGCTCTCCTGCACCAAACGTCGACCATTAGCCTTTGCCAAGAACCTCCAGGCACTTCTACTACCTCTCAACACTGACCCATCTTTGTAGATAATCACATCACCCGGGCGAGCATTATCCTGAATTAGTTGCTGGATTTCCACTTCCGTGGCCCCTGCTGGCCACTCCCTGCACTCCCGGCTCAATGTGATTATAACTCTGCACAAGTCTAACTGCTCCGCTGGCACTCTGACCCACTCCTCTCCACGCCTAATGTTCTCCAAGGGGCACACCTGTCTAATCGTATGCTCCACCTGAGCCATCCATGATTTCCCTCTAATCAGTCGCTGGCCCTTAACTGCGTCCAGTGCCTCATGCAATGGGTGATCTGTGTCAGCAGCTACTCTGAGATATGCCTTCGCTTGCATCACCTTGAGCCTACAAGCAACAGTCGGCAAACCAAGGATGTAACGCATACAAACAACTGGGGTGTCTTTGGTGCATCCCAGAATGACCCGCATAGCTTCGTTCTGTATGCGCTCCAATCTCACCAGCTGACTCTTTGAGACAGTGAGCAGTCCTAGTCCATAATCAATCGCTGAGAGGATCAAGTGCTGGTATAGTGTGAAAAGCATTCTCTGCTCTATGTCCATTGCAGCCATAGTTTTAAGTGCATTGAATCCCTTTTGAGACCTTGTCACAACTGACTCCACATGATTCTTGAAGGACAGGCTCCTGTCAAATGTGATTCCCAGATACTTCAGTTTGTTCTCTCTGCTGACATTTCTACCATCTATCGCGAGGCTTGGAACATCAGCTCTCACAATCCTGTTGTCCAGAGAGCACCACAAAACAGCCGCCTTTTGCGGTTGGATGACAGCACTCATTTCAGTGCACCAGTCAATCACTTTGTCTACTGTCGCCTGTAACTCCTGGGCTGTTTGTTTCCTATCTCTCCCCCGCCTATATGCAAAAATATCATCTGCAAATGTTAGTATCCTTCCAACCCCTGGTGCTTCTAGTTAGAGCGGAGTAGGAAGTTTCAGACTTCTGTGACAGACTATTCAGGGACACCGAATAGTTTCTACAGGAATCCAAGCACTTTATCAGTGCTGGAGGATTTGCATTAAACACAGTGGTGACTACATCGAAAAATGATACATTTGCTCTTTACTTTTCAGTATATATTCACACACACACAAGCGCGCGCGCACACACACACACGCCTACGCACGCACACACAGACGCACAAACACACACGTGTGTGCTCACACACTACGCGCTCGCGCGCGCGCACACACAAACACACACACAAACACACGCACATACACGCACACACAGAGCATTGCAGGTTTTCATGTGAAACCACGTCGTACTACAGGTCTAGCAGGGAATTGACTTGATCCTAGAAACATGCTGTTCATGAATCATGGAGCGTCAAGAAACCCTCTCCGCGACGCCTAACGGCATCAGTGGAAAACAATAAGTAGGTTGCCACTGCTTTCTGGGCGGCTAACTCCCATGCTATGGAAACCCAAGCATAGCGACATGCGCACAACAAGTTCACTGCAGCTGGATGCGAACCCTCCACCCTGCATGTCGGGGAACTGCAAAACGTCGTTCACTAACCTCCTAGGCTACAGATGTCAACAACCCGCACCTACATGATGTAATGTTTACGTGCAAGGCACCTTCAACCTACGGACTTAAAACTAGACAGCCATAAAATACTTGGAGATTGAGGTTAAAGCAGATCTGGAAATAATAAGCGAATAAAGTCATAAACGTGCAGTCACGTAATTAATATACAGAAAGCACCTTTATGTGGTGTGTCATGGATCACAATATAACATAACTTGACTTGTTAGCTTCTGTAAGTGTGTAGTGTGTCATACATCACATTATTTCAATACTTGTCTTGGTGGCTCCTGTAAGTAGTCACGGATCACACTATAACTTAACTTGCCTTGGTGGCTTCTGTAAGTGTGTAGTATGTCGTGAATCACACTACAACTTAACTTGCCTTGGTGGCTTCTGTAAGTGTGTGGTATGTCACGGATCACACTATAACTTAACTTGCCTTGGTGGCTTCTGTAAGTGTGTGGTATGTCGTGGATCACACTATAACATAACTTGCCTTGGTGGCTTCTGTAAGTGTGTGGTATGTCATGGATCACACTACAACTTAACTTGCCTTGGTGGCTTCTGTAAGTGTGTGGTATGTCGTGGATCACACTATAACATAACTTGCCTTGGTGGCTTCTGTAAGTGTGTGGTATGTCATGGATCACACTACAACTTAACTTGCCTTGGTGGCTTCTGTAAGTGTGTAGTATGTCGTGGATCACACTATAACATAACTTGCCTTGTTAGTTTATGTAAGTAGTATGTCATGAATAACATAATAAACAACATTTCTTCTACGCAAACACTTAAGAAACACATTTATAAGCCACTTCTCCCATACAGGTTTAATTTAAAAAAGAGGTCACACCTATCCACTCCACCCAACCGTAAATGCATGTTTACATCTGAATGGGGGGAAAGTACAACATGTACTAGATCCCGGAATGTTGTTAGACAGATGGAGAATTTATTTTAATTTCAATACATTAATCGGCAGACCTTTTGACATAAACGTCATTCAAATATGTGCCCCATGTGGAGAAAGCAGAGAAGATAGTGTTGAGGTGATTGTATAATGACACGGAGAGTGCTTTGAAAGGAATGTATCAATTCAGAAATAAATATCGTAATGTGTGACTTCAATGCGAAAGTAGGAAATAAATGCGATGGATGCGCAGTAGATAAACATAGTTTCGGAGAACCAAACGAATGAGGATATAGACTTGTAGAATGGTCAAAAGAGCATGAATTGATTGTCGGAAACACCTGGTTTAAGCAACATCCAAGAAGATTATGGACATGGAGGAGTCCTCACAGCAGGATTAGAAACCAGATTGATTACACTCTGATTAGCAGATTGTTTTGAAATGCGTTAACAATCGCAAAAACAGACAACATCACAACAGAAATGATTAATGCCTTGGAAGAATATGGAATAGACCAACTTACCAGACTGCTGAACACAATATATGATACTGGAGATATACCTCCTGAATTATGTAACTCTGTATTTATTGCAATTCCGAAGAAATCAGGAGCCTTGGAATGTGATCAACATCGAACACTTAGTATAATGAGTCACATCACGAAGATTTTGCTAAGAATTATCATGCAAAGAGTTAGGAAGAAAATAAAACCTGAAATAGGGGAAGAACAATGTGGGTGTGTAGAAGGCTATGGTACAGTAAATGCTGTGTATATACTGAGAACATTAAATGAACGTTCTATAGAAGTAAACAGAGACCTGTATCTTTGATTTAGTGACTAAACAAAGGCTTTAGATAAAGTGAGGCATGTCGACATGATGGAGATGCTTGCGGATCTACAAATTTATGGGAAAGACCTTAGGCTTGTAAGAAAACATATATTTGAAATAACAAGCTGCCATAAGGATTGATAATGAAGTAATTCAATATCAGCCTATTAAGAGAGATGTGAGACAGGGATGTGTAATGTCTCCAGATAATTTTTCCCTGTAAAGTGAAAATATTTTCAGAAATGTAAAAATTTTTTGAAAGGAATCATCATTGGGGGACATAACATAAATAACATTAGATATGCAGATGATACAGTCTTGATTGCAGACAATGAGCAGGATCTGCAACATTTAGTAGAAGTGATTTTTGCACACAATGAACAACTTGGGTTAGAATTAAATTGTAAGAAGACACAGATTATGGTCGTCACTGGGAAGAAGGAAATACTCCAATGTTACATTATATACACACATTGGCACCTTGCCGTCTTGACAGACGATAGTTTGTTATATTGTGCTTCAAAAAGCTTAATAACTACAACCCATGGCGGTGGCGACTGTGACTGATAAGGCCAATTCGAGCTGTAAATATTCTTCCACAGTGGATGCATGTGAACACATGGTTATTTCCACCATCATGCCCCAATGTAATATACAATTAAATGGACATATTCTTAAATAAGTAAATCGGTACAATTATCTCAGAACAGTCATATCATTTGATGGGAGATGCCTTGAAGAGATACGAATAAGAATCGCCATGGCGAAGGTAGTTTTTTGCAGGATACAAAACATACTGACCTATAAAAGATGTAATTTGCAACGAGAAAAATAGTGTTGATGTGCTACATAGAACCTGTACTTGTGTATGGATGTGAAGCGTGGACAATGAGCAGATAAGTTGAAAAACATCTGATGGCTGTGGAAATATGGTTTCTGGGGGAAATGCAAAGAATACCATGGACAGAAGAAAAAAAAAAAAAACAATGACCAAGTCCTACAAGAAACTGACAAAGTCCTACAAGAAACTGACCAAGTCCTACAAGAAACTGACCAAGTCCTACAAGAAACAAATGGAAACCGTAAATCGATTTGAGAAATTATACGTATACAGTCAAAATTGTTGGTCACGTTATGAAAAGAAATAAATTGGAGAACCTGGTGACAACTGGCAAGATCGAGGGAAAGAGAACACGGGAAATGCGGAGAAGGTAATGCCTGGATGGTTTGGCCACGTGGTATGGTCGAGACAAATACACTGGGCTGATCTACGACTCTGGTGATCGAGTGAGATGCGAAACATAACCGCCCACGCTTTTCGGGATGGCACATGCTGAATGAGTTTAAATAAAACAGATAAACATGTAAATACAAGAATAAATAAATAATACACAAGCAGAGGTAAGTGAGCAGGCGCCAGGAACATCACTGACAGAAGCAGAACAAGTCATTAAAATGGCACCAAAACACAAAGCGACTGTCCTTGACGATTTACCGGCAGAATGCATCAAGGCAGCTGGAGAAATAGGGACGAAATGACTCAGATGAATTGTCTAAATCACCTGGCCTGACCAAGAGCACTAGATGAATTGGAAACAGCAACAACTGTACCAATTTGGAAAAAGAAATAAGGCAATAAGAAAGATTTTACTTAATTAAAGAAGAATCTCACTACTCAGAAACACGTGGAAAATGTACGCCAAAATCATTGAAAGAAGATGAAGACCATTATTGGAAGAACAACTATCAGAAGTCCCGATGAGTGTTAGACCAAACAGAAGCTGCACAGAAGCAACATTCCCACCTAGACAACCTACAGAACCAGCGATTGAACATGATCAGACCTGTAAAGTAGTCGCATTTATAGACCAGGAACAAGCTTTTGTCAAAGTCGACAGGAATCTTCTATGGGATTGCCTACGAATATACGAAATTATCAAACATATAATGAATGTTTGCAAAAGTTTACTTAAATCAAGCAAAAGTTACGTAAGAACAAAGATGGGTATTTCAAAAGCTTTGGAAGTAAATGTACGACAAGGATATGTTCTCTCACCCTACTTTCTATAACAAACACTGACAATATATGCCGAGCGGCAGAGAGCGATTAAGAAGATAACATTTCAGAATTGTTATTTGTGGACCATTCATTCATTCATTCATTCATTCATTCATTCATTCATTCATTCATTCATTCATTCATTCATTCATTCATTCATTCATTCATTCATTCATTCATTCATTCAGTAGCATGTCCTTTGCAGAACCTCGCTCCCATACCAACCTTCCGGAAAACCTCTCGATCATAAGCAAGATGTCCCGCGTCCGATACACCCATCTGGAGATCATCCACCACATCCTGCACCCATATTCTCTTTGGCCTTCCTCTTCCTCTCTTCCCAGCCATATTACCCCCCCCCCCCCATTATTGTTCTCTCCAAACTTTCGTGGCGTTTCAAGTGACCAAAATATTTTATTTGTGGACCACCAAGTGTTAATATCAGAAGATTACGAGAACCTCCAGAACCATCTAAACCAAATCATTTTCAAGCGTCAGAAATATAAGCACTGACAAAACAGAGACAATCGTGATTTTTTTTAAATGTTGCATATCCCTTGCAGGACGTTGCAATCAATACCAGCATTTTTCAGCTGCTGTTGATGTACTAGGCAAATTTTTACGTTCAGTAGTTTGCCATGGCTTTCTGAACGACTGGCTCCCATACCAGCACGTTATAACACAACGCAACACGGTTAGAAACCCTGTCAATAAAAAATAAAGAACTCGGAAATAAAACCAGCGAATTTAAAATCTAGGGTCAATTTTCAATTCACATGTAAAACGGATAAGGAAATCAACACACGTTATGCAAAGGCAACTCAAGTACTGGGACAACTAGAGCCACTTCTGTCGCAAAGAAAGATACCAGTAAATACTCCAATAAAATCTCATAAGAACTATTGTTTGGTCATTATGCTACCAGCGTCAAATATTGACGCGACTGCAGCCAGCGAGAGAAAATCATAACAGAGTTGAGTTGCCCTAGAAGAGATACGGGTGTAACCGTGAGAAATAGAATTAGGAATGATTAAATTAGAAGACGGCGAGATTTAAAATAACTTCAAATAACAATAGATTACATGTTGTGGCCACCTCACAATAATACTCTAGCACCATCTGCCACAAAGAGCCACATTGGAGAAATATAATGGATACAGAGCGAGGGGAAGGCCGCGTAAAAGATGGGGTGATGATATCAAGAACAAGCTTAGAGAAATGAACCAGCTTACAAAGAGCATTAGAAAGACTGCATACATATCCTCTGGTGTCAGGTCTTAGTCAGATATGACTGAGCTACCGTATAACAAACAGTAGACGGTACTACCTGCTTTCTGTTAGCGCCGAACATTGGGCGGTGCTTACCAAACCCGACACCCCACATTGTGCCAACGGCTTCGGGCGGAAGAGCGCAATTGGGAGGGTATAAGCCTTACCCTGATGCGAGGAAATGCAACCTAAAGACAAAATGTCATGGCAGGGCAGACCAGGCCCTAAGCCTTGGTTGGCGGCTGGTCTAGGATCGAAGCTCCGACAGGCGGACAGTTAGAGCAATGCTTTGCTGATCCGGCAGCTTCTGCAGATTGCCTTGTTCCAGATGTAGAGGTGTTACCTTTCCTCTGGAGTGAACTAGGCAGGCCGAGAGAGGGATCATGCTGCATGGTCAACACATGATCTCTATATTTTAGCCCTGGCTTTGTGCTATGGAGAGGCAATAACTCCATCCCTGGTCTTAACTGGTCTCGGAATCAAAGCGAGAGGCAACTGTTACGGGTTATAAGTCCCTGTCAATTGGCGTAGACATGGGGCGCCACGCGTTGCCTCTGACGGTGGGAGACACCTACAGGTGTCACTGATCAGCTACCGCCCGCCTCAAGCTGGCAGCCCCCGGCCAAATGGGTGCTGATTCGCCACAGCCTGCCAGCTTCAATGGGTGCTTGGGGCTAGGACAAAATCTGAATCGCAGGCTGTAAAACCAATGCACCAGGTCCAAATAAAAAAGAAAAATAGAAACCTCAAGCTACGGCTTGCAACCTGGAACGTGAGAACCATGTGTCCAGGATTTTCCACTGACTTGACCAATATTGACGATGTGAGAAAAACGGCTGTGATTGATGCCGAACTCAATCGTCTTAACATTGATATTGCTGGCCTGCAGGAGACTCGCCTCGCTGAGGAAGGGTCACTCAGGGAAAACAATTACACCTTTTTTGGAAGGGTAGAGGGCAGGCAGAAAAAAAAGGCAACACGGTGTGGGCCTTGCAGTGAAGAATTCGCTACTGGGAATGATTGAAATTCCAGCAAGAGGAAATAAAAGACTATTATCCCTGCGCTTGGCAACCTCTTGTGGTTTTGCCACCATTATTACTGCATATGCACCGACACTCGATTCCTCTGATGATGTGAAGGATTCGTTCTATAAGGAGTTAGATTTTGTGATCAAGGCAGTTCCAAAATCCGACTACATTTATATGCTCGGTGATTTCAATGCTAGTGTGGGCAAGGACTCGAGTTCATGGCCAGTGTGCCTTGGAAAATACAACATCGGTCGCATGAATGAAAATGGGCAAAGGCTGCTGGAGCATTACACCAGTAATGACTTATGTATTAGAAACTTCTTTTTTAAAACAAAAGAGATGCATAAGGTCACATGGAAACATCCAAGATCCGGCCATTGGCATCAGCTGGACTTCATCATCACACGGAGACAACATCTGAACCATATATCATTGACTCGTAGTTACCACAGTGCTGACTGTGATACGGATCATTCTTTGGTTGTTGCAAGGGTTAGACTGAGACCAAAGAGAATCTACACAGCTAAACACAAATCTAGCCCCAGGATTAATATTATTAACACTCACGATCCTGAAAAGTGCTTTCAGTTTCAACAGCAACTTGAAGACGCTTTCACTGATACACCAGAAAATTGAACAGTAAATGAAAAGTGGGGTCAACTTAAGGAAACTCTTTATAAAACTGCCGTAGGGGTTTACGGCACTGTGGATCATAAGAGGCAGGACTGGTTTGCGGCAAACAGCGAGACTCTGCAGCCCTTGATTGATAAGAAGAAGAAAGCTCTCTTAAAAAACAAGGAAAGACCAACGCGTACCACTTTGAGTGAGCTAAGGCAAGCTAGGAAGGGTGTGCAAAAGGCTGCCAGGCAGTGTGCAAATGATTATTGGATCAAGTTATGTGAGTCCATTCAAATCGCAAGTGATAAGGGAACTATAAGAAGCATGTATGAAGGAATAAAGAAAGCCTGTGGTCCAGTGATCAAAAGAAGTGCACCATTGAAAACCTTGACTGGAGAAATCATAACTGAAAAGAAACAGCAGATGGATAGATGAGTAGAGCACTATTTGGAGCTTTACTCAAGTGAGACCAAACTAGCGGATGATGCCCTCAACGCCATAGAGGCTCTACCAACTCTTGACCACCTGGACACACTTCCCACCATAACAGAAGTTAAGTGTGCTATAAATGAACTTGCATCTGGCAAGGCTCCAGGTAAGGATGGGATTCCAATAGAGGTTATCAGGAGTGGGCAAGACACACTCACTCTACAGATCCACCAGCTAATAGAGCTATGCTGGCGAGAAGGACAAGTCCCACAGGATTTCAAAGATTCAAGCATCATAACACTGTACACGAACAAGGGCGATCGAAGCGACTGCAACAACTATAGGGGTATCTCACTTCTGTGTATTGTTGGAAAAGTATTTGCCAGAATTGTTCTGCGCAGACTTCAAGTCCTTGGAGATCAAGTCTACCCCGAATCACAGTGTGGCTTTCGACAGAACCGGTCTACCATTGATATGATATTCTCACTGCGACAAATGCAAGAAAAATGCCGTGAACAAAATCAACCACTGTTTATTGCCTTCATCGACCTAAAAATGGCTTTTGATTTGGTCAGTCGTGAGGGTCTGTTCAAGGCGCTAAAGAAGATTGGCTGCCTACCAACTCTTCTGTCCATTGTGGAATCGTTCCATACAGGCATGAAGGGTATAATCAAGTTTGATGGTGCAACTTCTGAAGAGTTTGAAATCAAGAGTGGAGTTAAGCAAGGTTGTGTACTAGCTCCCACCTTCTTTGGGTTATACTTTTCACTTCTACTGAAATATGCCTTTCGTGATCAGGATGGTGGTATATACATTCACTCACGCTCAGATGGCGGCCTCTACAATGCTCAGAGATTGAAGGCCAAGACCAAAATTAGGAGGGTACTGATCAGAGAGTTGCTTTTTGCAGATGATGCTGCAGTTACGACCCACTCTGAGGAAGAATTGCAATGTCTACTATCTGCATTCTTCAATGCTTGTTCTGAATTTGGTTTAACAATTAGCAAAAAGAAGACACATATTATGTCACAAGGTGCACATGGGGTACCATCAATCTTTATTGACGACGCCGAACTAGAGATGGTAGACCATTTTACATATCTAGAATCAGTGGCAAATAGCAAATTATCCCTAGATCAGGAAATCAACATCCGGATTGGTAAAGCAACAACAACAATGAACAGGTTAAGAAAAAGAGTCTGGGAGAACAGGAAGCTTACTGCCAAAACAAAAGTCCGTGTCTATCAAGCCTGTGTCCTTAGTACTCTTCTTTATGGCAGTGAAACCTGGACAACTTACTCACACCAAGAGAAACGTTTAAACAGCTTTCATATGCGGTGTCTGCGATGAATTCTTGGTATTAAGTGGCAAGACAAAATCACAAATACTGAAGTATTGGAAAGATCAGGTTGTGTGACGGTTTATTCCATGCTCAGTCTTCGTAGACTTAGATGGATAGGACATCTTAGGAGGATGGATGATGGTAGAATACCAAAGGACATCTTTTTTGGTGAATTACAGATGGGTAAGAGAGCTCAGGGTCGGCCTCTACTACGATACAAAGATGTGTGTAAGCGGGACATGATTGATACAGGCATTGATAATGCACATTGGGAGCAAGTCGCCGCTGAACGTGTTGCATGGAGTGCAAACATCAGAAATGGAATAAAGACAAAGGAGAAAATTATTGCAGATAAGTCACACACCGAGCGTGTGAGACGTAAGATGGTGCATGATGGTGGAAATGACCAAGTGTTTACATACATGCACCCACTGTGAACGGACATTTACAGCGCGAATTGGCCTTTTCAGTCACATTCGCTACCGCCATAGGTAAAAGTTATTATGCCTTTTTAAAGCACAAACTATCGTCTGTCAAGACGGCAAGGTGCCAATAAATACATATCCTCACATTTCCCCCACCCCCAGGTAAATAGAGGAAGAGGAGAAGAAGAAGAATGGAAGCTAAATAAATTCTCAGAATGTAACGATTCCTCCACACTGAAGAAGGAATACAAATGTGTACAATCACAACACATCGCGCTACACAATCTAAAACCTACAACACAACACACGAGAAATAATTATTTGTTAATGACACTCCTACCGGTATCCAACATCCGTGACTGGCGTGTGAGCACGTCTGCAGCAATTTGTCTGTGCTTTTGTTCTGTGTTTTTGTTTCGTTTATAAAGTGGTTCGCAGGGTTAGATATTCCGGATACATTGTAACAACAAATCAGATTATGTGCGGGAAAACTTTTACCACCGGATAGGATTAAATGTAGGGAGAATGGTTAAAGGGTAGAGGATCGACTTCATTGCACCGGGTTTTACACAACCAGTCTCGGTCTCTCTCCGCACAACGGCAATGCATATATCGAGAGCATAGCACAACGCACGAACACCGTAGTTCCATTGATGCCCTCCCCCCCCCCCCCCCAGAGGTCTACGATAAAACTCCAGTCAAAGGCTGAGCACCACAGTCCGGAAGCGAACACACGAGCTTCAGAGAGTGAGGCCATCCGCGTACCCACTTGGTTACGGACACATGATGACAACTTTTAGAGTTAAATACCAGGGGACATGTACGCCATGTTGACAACTTACAGAGTTAAATACCAGGGGAAATGTACGCCATATTGACAACTTACAGAGTTAAATACCGGGGGAAATGTAAGCCATGATGAAAACTCTCAGAGTTAAATACCGGGGAAAATGTAACACATGATGACGACTTTCAGAGTTAAATATTGGGGGAAATTTAACACATGATGATAACTTAACGACTTAAATACTGGGGGAACTATAACACATGTTGACAATTTTCAGAGTTAAATACCGGAAGAAACGTAGGCCCTTTCAGAGTTAAATACCGGGGGAAATGTAACACACGTGTGACAGGTTCGCCTTGGGTATTGAGAGTTAACCAAGTCCAAGGGGTCCTTAGCACCCCCGTGTATTCTAACCCCAGGGGTTGGACAGGTAGATACACTGTTATCTCTGTGGTTGACCTCAAATGGTTTAAATATGTCTACAAACCCCTCCAGATTCTAGACCCCACTCTCTACCTTCTCCCTTGGGACAATTAACCCTGAGGCATCGTCCGAGACCACACTCAATCACTGTACAAAGAATCAGTCAACATCAACAAAGTTTATTCTACCCTAAAGACAATAGGTAGGAAATGAACACCCTGATAGTATAAACTATTTACAATAGCAGAGGATAGGGTAGAGACAGAATCAGAGTTAGAGATGCTCCTTGTATCATCAATAGGCTGACGTGCAGGTTTGAGACAGATGTTCCGTCCAGTCGGTCCGACACTCACCCGGCTCTCTTCCAGACTGATGACTGGAACCTTTGGAGACCACTCCGTCCCCAGAGCTAAGATCAGATGTCAGAGGAACTACCTCTTCGGACCACAGACTGCTGGATGAACTTCTCGGTTGCACTGTCTCAATGAGTCGCTGTGACCAACTTTCACAGTTCTCGACATACAGCCTGGTATGGAGACCCTCCTCCTTGAGGCGACCCCAGTTGATCTCTAGATGTTCCTAGAAGTAATAAATGACCAATCTAATGGTCCCGTAGTAGAAGCGTTTACCCCTGATTGGGCAATGAATCAGTACTGCCACAAGTCAACACAGTCACCAGAAATACACCAAGGTTCTTGTAGATGATTTCAATACACTACAGAGTCACTCATGTTCAGACTCCCTCGGAGTCAAGCACATAAATCTTGAAACATGGTTGAGCTTGGTAACAGACCAGATTGTCTATATTTCTATATGACTCGTTTGTTCGAATTATTTGGTAAGAACTATTTCATATTCAGCATACAAGGTTCATAAGGACAAGGATGAGTTGACCTGTCTACCATCATGAGTTCTAGTAATACAATACACAAGCTGGTGTGGGTCTAGTCATGACCAAACACTAGTGCCGACGTAGTTACAGCCCCTTGGTGTGGGCCAATCTCTGCCTGGACTCTCCGACGTTTAGGCGGAAACACAGTAACTTGGAATTGATGAGCTCCCAGAGCTCTGCCTACCCCTGCTTGGTAAGTCTCTTTGGAGTGAGTCTGCCATCAGAATTCCTTAGTACATCAATCTTCAGTATACCCCGGCAAGATTGCTCATGTAGACGAACACTTGGTTGAAATAGTCTTAATCACAGTTCGACATTACAAAACAAACCATCTAGTTCCACTAGTGCTGCTGCAGGGCTCTAGAATCACGTGGTGCGTTTAGTCATTCATGGTGATTCTCCTTCTTGCAGGTTGTAGCACAGTCAGGCGTGGTAGGTAGGTATAGTGACCCTTCGCCATGGATCACGTAGTGGTTTCCGGCAAGCAACTTAGTCATAGGCTGGTTCTAACAGGCAACACCTGAAAGTAAGAGCGATCGGTGAAAGTATTCGGCCCAAACATTGGCTCATATGCATCAAATCCATGACTAATCAACCTTCAGTCCTGCTACCTAGTTATTCAACTAAGTAGAGCAACATCTCTAAGTTGATAGTATTAATGCATACAGCCCAGTCCAATGTCAGCTGGCCCTTCAGAGAACAGCCCGTCAAACAGATACAGAATCAAGAATGGCGAGTCTGATCTAACGTTTCATCTATCCCTATTCACAGAAAGGTTGTCGCTAAAGTCCATCTGTAGTTGTTCAAGAGTTAACTAGAACTAAATATCAAGGTAAGGTGTCCCTGGACCCCCCCCCCCCCCCTTTACATGATACATTTTATCATAAACAATCACCGATCAATGCACCATCACTTGGGATATAGTAACAATACATGATCCTATAACATATCTACACACTCCATTTCGCTAGTGGGACCTCCTGCCCACTCTATAGCGAAATTCTTCTTGTTAGACTCTTCCTTAGAGTCAAGAAGTCGTTCTATGAAAAACATGCTCCCCGCATGTTCAAGGTTCTCTCCAGTTCTGCCTTTCCAAGAGGATTAGCCTTGGCCGTGGCCGAACTTCATGGCTGGCCTGGTTATACCAGTCTCATACAAGAATAACTCACACGCAGTCCCCATATCCCATTCGTCCCCGAATCTCATTCGTCCTCCATTTGTTTCTCCATACTTTCTTCACATCAGCACTGACGTACCCACGCAAGTATGAATAGGAATAGGACAGGAAAGAATAGCATGAAGAACGCATGTGTACATCGCGACGGTAACGCCATGTTATCTCGCGTCGAACCACTTCGGCGGTCGGTACATTATTCATAGAAGTAGGACTCACCATGACCTAGTATATACGTGATAACTACCTCGTATATCTCTCTAGCACCACTGAAGAACTTACCTTCGTATGAATTCCCAGTTTCTCGAATGAATTCACTATTTAGTTCACACACAAAATAGCTACATCACTTCTTAGTGTTAATCACTACGTGCTCTATTTCCCTATCACATCAGTGATTTACTAACTCACTCTTCATCTACCAACTTACCTGTCTAATTTCAGCGCTCGGCTAGCGGTAATTACTGACTGACATCAAATTAGGTTCATTCTATACAACATTTTACTGTTCCCTATTACAGTCCAGTAAACATAGTACATGCAACTACCAACTATAATCAATCAATAACATTTGAACACAATTTGCCGATTTCACGGACTTATTTCTAAGCAGTTGACAAATGTCAGAGTCTCACATGAATGGTATATAGACATAGAGATTTAGGGGATATACAAGGGATGCAACGCCGAGACAGAAACCCTAAGAAGGGAATTAATTACGACAGCTCGAGTGTCCGAGTAATCTCGGGCCTTCGAGAACAGAGGGGTCAGTTTGCCTACTGCTTCGTTGACACAGGTGGAGTCCGCCTTTAGCGTGCAGGGACCACTATCACGAGAAGCTCAAGGGGAGTCACACTCCGTGTCCGCCCGACACCCGTGAAGGGCCAGACGACTACTGGACGTTGGACAAGAAGCAGGGTTTAGCTTAGGGGGACGAGATATACAGAAACTAGCTTGAATCTAGAGATTGTTTGATTACTGAGATAGTTTGATAGATTTATGCTGTGATAGTAATGTGTATGATGACTTGTTAATGTACCTATAAGATGCTGTGATATTGTAATGAATTGCGAAATCATTATTCGCCAGATTAACAATAATAAATTAGATTATCAAATAGACAGTATGGAGTTTGTTGCCTGTCTGAACCCGAGTCTTGTTCCCTAGCTCTTTAAGACGTTGACAGGCTATTTGGGGGCCAAGCCGTTTTGGCAAGCTCAAGACTATTAAACTTTACTTAAAATTCTTGACAGTTCTTGGCCTTGCCAAGTAAAAATACTATTACAACCATACACGACAAAGTCTCGATATTACAGCTACTATCTTCTCATAAATGTCTTTGTCCCTCTAAGATAGTTATTAAAACCATGCTTATTTCAAATTAACATTGTCATGACTAGACAATAACTGTGACAAGATATTAATCTTTTTCATTCCAACGACAGATTGTTCCGCACGAAATTGGTGTGTTTAAATTGTTCTCCCACAGCAGTGAAAGAACCGGAGAAGCAAACATCAATACTACAGCAAAGACACCAGTAAATCAGATAAGTCCCATAGATTTCATTCTTATTGTATCTCTAAACGATACTCATTTTTCTTTATGTAACATTTTTTCCATGCATTTCGATTTATCATATGTACATGCAAATTTCATGTCCATTTGAAATTACTTATACGAAGGGTATATGTAAACATTAAGGGACATAATCAATTGTTGTACTCCCAAATTTTTTCAAAGGGAATTAATTTTTAAAAAAAATTAAATTTACTTAAATTCACAAAATGTCAACACTGGAACAGTGTATTGATCTAGGGCTTAAATTAGGATATACTGGAGATAAACTGTCGGAATGGGCGCAAAAAACGCATGCAGAAAACATAGCGAGAGAAGACCGGGCAGCCGAACGAGAACAAAAACGGCTGGAAATGGAAATGCAAGCTGAAAATAAAAAGCTGGAAATTGAAGCTGCTAACAAACAAGCAGAATTAAATGCAGAAACAAAGAAATTAGAAATAGAAGCAGCTCTAAAACAGAAGGAAATAGACACACAGGCACAACTAAAGGTCAAACAAATGGAGATTGATTCCAATATGGAAATCTCCGTAAATAAATTAAAAATTAAGGAAGAAGAACATAAGTATAACAAATACAAAGGCCTGGTCAAACCCTTCTGTGCCGGAGATTCCATACGTGCCTGGTGTGAGAACTTTGAGTGTTTAATGTCCTATCATAGCATTCGAAAAACCGACTGGGCTATGATCTTTATGAGAAATTTGGCATTAGAACCTCTAAAAGTAATTGAAACTATCCCACAAGACATGAGAAAAGACTACGACTATCTAAAACGTAGAATCATGCAACATTTCTCTTTAGACACAGCAGGATACCAATTACAATTCTCAAAACTTTCACCATCACCCAACCAAACATTCATAGACTATGTTTCTTCAGTTCAGGATATCTTATATATAAAAAAGGATGTGTGTGGGTGGGTGTGTATGTCCTTTATGCATTCGCGAACGGTCCATCCGATTGAGATGAAATTTTCTACACGCCTTCCCTTCATTCCAGCGCAGCCAACTGTGATATTTGTTTTAGTGTGAAATCGGCTGCTTACTTAATATTATTTAATTTTTCATTTCACATTGTAATTTATATACAGCGAGGGGACTTAACTCTAGAAAAGTTATTTCAAGGGGCATAACTTTTAATAACATTGCTGTATAACTTATAGTCATATTGTTGCATCGTTTTCACAGATTTATAAACTCTTTGTCTATAGTTATGTACCGGCATATGAGTTATAATAAATAATGATACAATCTTTAAGGCATTTTCAAAGTTTTCATAAAAATAATGCATAATGCATAACATTGTAACTCATCTTTTTATGCTTACGAAGTTATCTACAGTCATGCAGGTGATTAGAAACGGTTTTCATTAGAAATAATGGATGGTGTGTGGAAGGACATTCTTTTAAGTTACTTTATTTTGTTGTATGAATTTAATGAGACGCTACCCGCCAGGAGCTGGGCAAGCCACGCCGGGTCAGATAGATAGACAGACCCACCTTTTCGCTGCAGTTATCTACAGGCATATGCGTTATAATCCTCCTCCTCCTCCTCTCCCCCTCCTCCTCCTACCCTCTTCCTCTTCCCCTCCCCCTCTCCTTCCTCCTCCTCCCTCCTCCTACCTCCTCGCCCTACTTCCTCCTCCTAATCACTCCTCTTCCTTCCTCCTCCCTTCTCCTCCTCTCTCCTCCTACTCCCTCCTCCTCCTCCTACGTCCCCCCCTCATCCCTCCTCCTCCTCCCTTTTTCTCCCTCCTCCTCCTCCTCCCCTTACTCCTCCCTCCTCCTCCCTCCTCATCCCTTCTCCTCCTCCCTCCTCATCCTCTCTCCTCCTCCTCCCTCTACCTCCTCCCTCCTCCTCCCTCCACATCCCTCCTCCTCCCTCCTCCTCCTCCCTCTACCTCCTCCCTCCTCCTCCTCCATCTCCCTCTCCTACTCCCTCCTCCTCCCCCTCCTCCTCCTGCGTTCTTCTCCTCCCTCATCCTCCCTCCTCCTTCTCCTTCCTCCTCCCTCCTCCTCCCTCTTCCTCCTCCTCCCTCCTCCCCTCCTCCTTGCTCTCCTCCTCCTCCTCCTAATCACTCCTCCTCCCTTCTCCTCCTCTCTTCTTCCTCCTCCTCCCTCCTCCCTCCCTCATCCTCCCTCCTCCTTCTCCCTCCTCCTCCCTTCTCCCCCTCCTCCTCCCTCCTCCCTTATCCCCCTCCTCCCTCCTCCTCCCTCCTCCTCTTCTCTCCTCCTCCTCTCTCCTCCTCCTCTCTCCTCCTCCCTCTACCTCCTTCCTCCTCCTCCCTCCTCCTCTTCTCTCCTCCTCCTAATCCCTCCTCCTTCCTCCCTACTCCTACTCCTCCCTCCTCTTCCTTCCTCCTCCTCTCTCCGCTTATCTCTTCCTCCCTCCTCCTCCTCCCTCCTCCTCCCTCCTCCTCCTCCCTCTTCCTCCCTCCTCCACCTCCCTCTACCTCCTCCCAGCTTCTACTCCTCCTTTTTCTTCTTCTGCTGCTGCTGCTGCCGCCGCTCCATTTACCCAAGTTAATTGTTGGGGAAGATGTAAAGATCTTTCAAGTGCTCTTTCTAATGCTTTTTGTAAGTTGGTCTTCGTTTATCTAAGGTTGTTCTAACTGCAACCAATAAATGATTAGACAGACAGGCAGACAGACAGACAGACAGACAGACAGACAGAGAGGGAGGGACAGACAGAAAGACAGACAGACAGACAGACAGTCGGGAACGGGAACTTATATGACTACTTATATGAATTAAATGAGATACTCCCCATCAGGGGCTGGGCGAAGCCGGGCCGGATCAGACAGACAGACAAACAGATAGACAGACAGACAGACAGACAGATAGATAGTCGGGAACGGGAGCTTATATGACTACTTATATGAATTAAATGAGATGCCCCACACCAGGAGCTGGGTGATACCGGGCCGGGTCAGACAGACAGACAGACAGACAGACAGGCAGACAGGCAGACAGGCAGACAGACAGACAGACAGACAGACAGATAGTCCGTAACGTAAACGAGAACTTATATGACTACTTATATGAATTAAATGAGATGCTCCCCACCAGGGACTGGGCGAAGCCGGGCCGGGTCTGCTAGTTTTTAATAACTGGATTACATCGGCAAAAACAAACAACAACTATGAAAAATTAAGAGATCTGATAATAATTGACAAAATTATAAATTCAATACCCACCTCTTTTTCTAAATTCTTACGACAGAGTGATTGCAGGACAATTGAGGAGGTTGAACAAAAAGAGGCCGCCTATTATACAGCAAATCGTGACATTTTTCGATTAAATACTACTCAAAATGAGGTAGCAGCTGTCACTAACACAAAGTACTCAAAATCAACGGATAGCAAATTTAAACCACGTGCTAAATTTTCAAAGCCAGCTCATTGCCAATATTGTCAATTGACCCATGAACAATATGCTATATGCGACGAAGCGCCAGGCTACCGTTACCAGTTTCAAATGATGGTAGAGAAGCAGAAAAACAAGAGAAACACCTTCAGAAGTGCGGTTAAATGTTATTTTTGTCGGGCCTACGGCCACTATAGCGGTCTATGTGAGGGCCGCAAAATGCTGAAACAAGCCAATGCAGTATTGACAGACACATCTAGTGATGAAGAAATAAATGATGTTAATCAGTGTGACACCAAGAATGAAAGTGAGAATGAATCAGTGAATGGCCTAGAAGTCATTAATACCAATGACTATAACACCTGTAACATATGTAAAAAGTTCCAGTTGGATACCACTCTTGAATGTGGCCATACCATTCCAATATCCAACGAAATAGCCAATGCAGCCTTGGCATCAAAAGGCAAATTGCAATTTGTAAAAGGTCTTGTAAATAACCAACTGTGTAAAGTCATGCGAGACCGCGGCTCGACTCTGGTTGGCATTAAAAAGACATTAATTAAAGACAGTGACTATACAAACGACCATGTGACATGTCGCACATTCGCAGGTACCATTGAAAGATTCCCCTTAGCACTGGCCGAAATTCAAACACCATTTGTGTCAGGACAAGTACTGTGTGCCGTTTTAGACAACCCGTGCGCGGATATTATTGTTGGGAATCTCCCAAACGTAAAATCATGTTCAGAAGAAGATATCCTAAAATGGGAACAAGAAAACTGCATTCTAAAACCAAGCAGTAATCCCACGACAAATGAACATAATTTTATGTCTCCAACTGCCAAAAGCACAAGGGACTCAACCAATGACGAAATTCTAAAAAAATTTACAGAGGTGCACAACACAGGGGCAGTCGAGTGTTTCGATCATACCACTAACATAAAACCTCGAACTGAGGATGCCTTCAAACAACAAAACCGTAAACCTGCAAGTGTGCAACACAAAACAGAAGACGCTAACGCTGTGACTAGACAAACGACTCAAAAAACCCACAACGAGCAACTTGACGAGTCATTACAAATTGTTTCACCTACAATTACCATTAGTAAATTCAGTCAAGAACAAAGAACTGATCCAACTTTGTCAAATTACTTCCGATTGGTAGGACTGAAACCTAAATTAACTAAGAACGCCTCGTGGAGTTTCACTTTAAATAAAAATATATTAATAAGACTGTATTCTAGAAATCAAACCACAATACAGCAGGTAGTATTACCAAAACAACATCGTGATAAAGTGCTTCACATAGCCCATGACTCACCATTCGGCGGACACATGGGCTACGAAAAAACCAGAGCCAGAGTCCTGAGCCAATTTTACTGGCCTATATTTTGCCAGGATATCAAAAATTATTGTAAATCCTGCGACATTTGTCAGAAATTGATTAAAACGGGAAAAGACCCTACTGCAGAAGTACAGGCAACCACAACTGCCTCAAGATCATTTCAGATAGTTGCAGTTGACTTAGTGGGGCCTATAAACCACATTTCAAATAGAGGGAATCGTTATATTTTTACACTCGTTGATCTTTGTTCACGATGGGCAGAAATGATCCCTTTAAAATCAATCTCCTCTAAAGATGTGACGGATGTACTTTTGCAAATATTCTCCCTTTTTGGTTTTCCGGAGAGAATTATATCAGATAGAGGGACACAATTCATCTCTAATGCCACTCAAGCAGTAACTAAGTTACTCGGCATAAAACAATGTTTTACTAGCCCCTACAACCAGTCCGCGAATGGGATTTGCGAAAAAAAAAAAATTTGGACTTAAAACATATGTTAGCGAAAGTGACAGCTGAAAATCCAGCCGATTGGGACACACTTCTCCCAACGGTGCTGTTCGCTTATAGAGAAGTGCCACAGTCGAGCCCTGGTTTCTCTCCCTTTGAATTAATATATGGAGCAAATCCAAGAGGACCTCTCTCTATTTACAGAGATATTATATCAGAACCCGTAGACACCCAATTACCAGTTTCCACCTATGATATGATAACTAACACCAGAGATAAAATCATCAGATCCTGTATAATTGCCAGAACATCTTTACAGGAGAAGGGTTTTATATATAGGCAATATGCCAATAAGGGTGAAAAAACTATTGTACTACAACCCAAAAAAGAGGTATTATTGTTATTACCAGACAAGAGAGATTTACTCTCAACCTCTTGGCAAGGGCCGTTTATAATCACCAGAAAAATTTCCGAAGTTGATTACGAAATCTGTATAAATGGTAAATTCAAAATTTTTCATGTAAACATGTTGAAACCATATTATTCCAGAAACAACAATGACATGACCAACCAAACAGAGAAAACAGGGGACGCTAACCAGACTGACAAGAACGACAACCAAAACAGAAGCACAACACCAACAGTACTTCGTAACGACACTGCTACAAACGAAAATAAAGACAACCTTACATTAGTGACAAATTTTCTTGACGACAAAGACAATGAAGACAACTTCACATTAGCGACAATTTTTCTTGACGACAAAAACGATGAAGACAACTACACATTAACGACAATTCTTCTCGACGGCAATGACAGTGACACTGAAGACAATTTACAAACAGTGACATTAGTGATTAATCAGACTGACACAGACAACATAGAAATTCCTGTACCTATTACAAACGATGACGATACAATACAGGACATAAAAATCTCGGACACTGTAACACAACAGCAACGACAAGACATTCTGTCTCTTCTGAACGACTACAAAGCAATTTTCTCAAACCGACCTGGACATGCTGACAGAATAACTCATTCTATCATCTTGACAGACTCGACACCTATCAAGTGCAGACCGTACTCTATTCCCATGCACTATAGGAACAACCTTGACCAAGAAATACTGGACTTGGAACGAAACGGAATCATCCAAAAATCTATGTCCGAGTACTCATCACCAATCGTACTCGTGAAGAAAAAGGACCTAACGATACACTTATGCATATATTATAGGAAAATTAACTTAGTAACAACAACTGAAGCTGAACCTATGTAAAGTTGTGAGGACCTTATTTTAAATATGTCAAATTCATCTATCTTTTCAAAACTTGATTTGACAAAAGGATATTTGCAGATACCGTTATCGCCGTCCTCGATGCATATAACGGCATTTTCAACACCTCTGGGCTTATACGAATGGAGATATTTACCTTTTGGTCTAAAGAACGCACCTGCCACATTCGTTAGACTAACCAGACTCTTATTACATAGCATTAAGAATGTACAGTCATATATAGATGATATCTGTGTTCACTCTACAGACATGACGTCTCATTTAGAAACACTTCGACAAGTTTTCAGTAGAATTCTTCTTTTTGGACTAACTGTCAAACCTTCTAAGGTTGAAATAGCTTACAGAGAGATCGACTTCTTAGGTTATAGAATTTCAGAAGGGAAACTACTCACTGATGACAAAATTGTGTCAAAAATCCTGAACCTGAATGTACCAACAACGAAAAAACAGGTCAGGAGTCTTTTAGGTCTCGTGAATTATTATGCAAAATTTATTCCAAACTGGGCAGAATTCACGTCAGTTTTTTTTCAAATTTGTTGACCAAAAGTCAACCAAATAAACTATGCAAGAGTATCAGTTTAGAAGATACAATTTGCAAACTGAAATCTATTTTTTCCAATCCACCCATCCTCAGATTACCAAACATAAATTTACAATTTATATTAACTACAGATTCAAGCGCTATCGCTATCGGAGGATGCCTAATGCAGGAATATGATGGGGTGAAACATCCATTCCTTTATGTGAGTCGGAAGTTGAAAGCAGCGGAGACCAGATACTCCACAGTGGAATTGGAGGCCTTAAGTTTAGTTTTCTGTGTTCTTCGATTACGTAAGTTCCACCTTGGCGCCCGCTTCGTTGTCCTTACAGATAATTCGCCACTGCTGGTCATTAAAGAGGGAAAACCCAGGAATAACAGATTGGCCAGATGGTGCCTTCTATTACAAGATTTTGATTTTGAAATTCACCATATCAAAGGCACAGATAATTTAATTCCTGATATTTTATAAAGAGTACCAAATGCACCAGCAGAGTGACACTATCCACTCTAATATTTTGCCATATTACAAACTGTGATATTTTAATCTGATGCATGAAACTCAGTGTATCTCTACACTAACCGAACTACTGCATGAATACCGACAGCAAACGCTAAATAGTAGATTATTGAAAGTAAAGGATCACTAACATTATATCATGCCACAGTGTTAACTAACGATGCAGTATGAACATCCTGAACTTTGCCTACTAAAGAGTGCATTTACTTCACCCACTGCAGAAATTAGCAACCAGTTACAATGTAAACATTCTGAACTTTGCCTACTAGTGAAGGTGAATTGACTTCACCAACAAACGGAACAGAACATCAGAACATGTCACTACTATTACGACATGTGCGAAACAACCATACGAAACTGTGACAGCAACACGTTACCTATCAACTGTAACAGTATCATAGACACACACGGACAAGGAACGACAACACACGGATCGTCGATGGATTTAATTAGTTCATTATTAATTAGATATGCAATAAATTATTGTATTATTATATGCATAAAATATGTGAACATGTCATTTTTTTCATTTTTCTATCATAGATGTCATAAACATTATCTTCCAAGTTCAAAATTTTCTTTCTCTCAATGATTTCAATTTAAATTATAAACCATTCTGTTATCACCAGTACAGGTAGTACTTGGTGTTTCAACATAATATGCAAATATCGCTGAATTTTTTTCATAAGGGCGACAACACGTACCTTAACTTAACTTGTATATTTTAACAAGAAAACTATATTGAATGAAAGATGTACGAATCAGAGCGTAAATGAATTAAATGATGGAGCGATATACTTAGTGGACAAATTGTACGCAAAAATTTGTCAGTTTTAATTTGTCTGCGTTTGATGTAAAATGTAACACTTGTCTAAATATTTTATACATGTTTAATGTTAGATATAATAGGATTCTTCTAAGAATCACTGCTCGGATAGCCAATTCATGTTTTTCACAAATGGTGTAATTCATGATAAAGGATATTCCAGCTCGTGACGCTTAGAAATATATTACACACCACAGACACACACGTAGCACACATTATATACATTAGGTAAAACATACATTCCCAAAACTAAACACTAACAGGTAAAGCACATACACTTTGCTACAGCAAGTAAAGAGGGAGTAGACACACTAACAGGCAAACAAGGACATGAGTAGTTACTTGGTGAAAACAAAAGTGATCATTTATTGGGCACTATACATAACATACTGAAGTAAAAGTGTATCAAAATACACATACAGGGAAAAGATGTGCATAGGTTCCTAAATAAGCCAAGACAAGTCGTCTTTATGTAACTCTCTAATAAAGAGTTCATTGTCCTGGTATCATATTGGATACTTGAGAAGGGCGCAGTTGTAAATGCAACATGAAGCGTCAGGGAACTTCGGTCGGATAAGCAAGTTTGGGAATATGAAAGAGAGTTGGGCTCTTCTGCAATCACCCTGTATTGTTGTACTGGGAAATACATGAGTTCATGGTGCAAGGATATAGATTACTAAAGTTCTCATCCACTAAACTACACATTGTGATGGATTCATGTGATCCCTTGACAAAATTAGTTCAGACTAATTAACATATACTAACCCACAATGGTGGAGGGCAGGGGAACCCTGTCAGAGTCTCACATGAATGGTATATAGACATAGAGATATAGGGGATATACAAGGGATGCAACACCGAGACAGAAACCCTAAGAAGGGAATTAATTACGACAGCTCGAGTGTCCGAGTAATCTCGGGCCTTCGAGAACAGAGGGGTCAGTTTGCCTACTGCTTCGTTGACACAGGTGGAACCCGCCTTTAGCGTGCAGGGACCACTATCACGAGAAGCTCAAGGGGAGTCACACTCCGTGTCCGCCCGACGCCCGACAAGGGCAGACGAATACTGGACGTTGGACAAGAAGCAGGGTTTAGCTTAGGGGGACGAGATATACAGAAACTAGTTTGAATCTAGAGATTGTTTGATTACTGAGATAGTTTGATAGATTTATGCTGTGATAGTAATGTATATGATGACTTGTTAATGTACCTATAAGATGCTGTGATATTGTAATGAATTGCGAAATCATTATTCGCCAGATTAACAATAATACATTAGATTATCAAATAGACAGTATGGAGTTTGTTGCCTCTCTGAACCCGAGTCTTGTTCCCTAGCTCTTTAAGACGTTGACACAAAACATCAGCGTTTTACAACGGCTTGTAAACACAAATACACACACAGCTGAGCGCTGCCCTCGTTCTCAACTTGCTTATCGATCGGTCACTTCATTAGCGATGCAAAGTCGCCCACATATTTAATTAGCTCTGAACGATCGCAATATATGCTCAATTTACAACGTTAAATTAATTTATAAAGTTAGTACTTGAATCGGTGAACTGCATCCAGTCAGCTTCAATTACTGTCTAAGCCAGCAGGCCGTGAGATTTCGACAGTCAGCTGCAACTTGGTTGAGTGTGAAGGAATGGTTCAACTGCCACACAAAAGCAGTACCTTCTCACACGAGATGTAGAAAGCGAATGAGCTGTGACAGCCGCATTTCTCCTTCGTGCGTACGAATGCGCCCGAGAAATAAGTGCTTCACGAAGTGTTTCAACTCCACGAGAAACTCTATTTTCCACACTGGAATTCTAGGTTCTAGCTGCACGGGAAATTGGTGCTACGCTAAACAACCCTGGTCATCTGAATCCAGGTGTTTCTCGAACCTTCCAGATGGAAAATTCTTGCTGGGCTATCCCCGATCTAATTATAACCGGGAAAGTCCCTGATGACGCCGAATAAAGTGGAATCTCGCCCGACGAGGCACAAATGAATTGCCGTTTCGTCACAACATGATGGCGAATTGCAAAGTTAAATACTGGAGGAAATGTAAAACATAATGACAACTTTGAGAGTTAAATACTGGGGGAAATGTAACACATGATGACGACTTTCAGAGTTAAATACTGGGGGAAATGTAACACATGATGGCGAATTGCAAAGTTAAATACTGGAGGAAATGTAAAACATGATGACAACTTTCATAGTTAAAT
Organism: Cepaea hortensis; assembly: GCA_963921405.1. NCBI lineage: Eukaryota > Metazoa > Mollusca > Gastropoda > Stylommatophora > Helicidae > Cepaea > Cepaea hortensis. The sequence goes on from OY992893.1 coordinate 5,062,757, forward strand.
ACTGGGGGAAATGTAAAACATGATGACAACTTACAGAGTTAAATACTGGGGGAAATGTAACATCTGATGACGATTTACAGAGTTAAATACCGGGGGAAATGTAAGCCATGATGACTTTCAGAGTTAAATACCGAGGGAAATGTAATACATGATGACAACTTTCAGAGTTAAATACTGGAGGAAATGTAAAACATGATGACAACTTACAGAGTTAAATACTGGGGGAAATGTAACACCTGATGACGATTTACAGAGTTAAATACCGGGGGAAATGTAAGCCATGATGACTTTCAGAGTTAAATACCGGGGGAAATGTAACACATGATAGGAGACATAATCATCATCTTCAAGTGCGCCTTCAAGCTTCGTGGGGAGGAATGGAATAGTTGACGTTCCAGCGCCCGATGGGTGGCACTGAATAGTGTCATTCCGTGTGACTGTACAATGTCTTTTATGTCGTCGATCCATTTTCTTCTCGGGCGTCCTCTTTCTCTCTCGTGTCAGATCTTCTTTGATGCAGGGCCAGTGCTGGCAGCTGATGGTGTTGCTTTCTAACGAGATGGCCGAACCATTTTAATCTTCTGCCTTTCAATATACAGTACAACCTCGATTTTCGTCGATAATCCGTCCGAAAACAATCAGCGACATCCGAAACCGATGAAACCCGAGGCAATTATTTCCATATTAATCAATATTAATCCAATTAATTCGTTCTAGAAACTCCAAAATAGTTACAAAAAACACATTTTATAGAGAACTAGACGACCCGGCCCGGCTTCTCCCAGCCCCTGGCGGGGAGCGTCTCATTTAATTCATATTCGGCCCCTGCTCCCGTTCCCGTTCCCAAAAAGACGACCCGGCCCGGCTTCGCCCAGTCCCTGGCGGGGACGTCTCATTTAATTCATATTCGGCCCCTGCTCCCGTTCCCGTTCTAAAAATTAAAAATTGATTTTAAACTAACTATTTCAGTTGCATCCACGCGAGTGAGAACAACAACTGCTCATAACTAATTTCTGGTTTAATCAGAGAGTGAGTTCCCTTGTAGCAAGATGGCGGGACATTTATTCGTCTCTTTCTTAAGCTCGTGCCATTTTCTTTCGTGCTGGAGGAAAAATTGTTGATTTTAAACTAACTAACTATGACAGTTGGCTCCGCGGGAGTGAGAAGAACATCTGTAGAAAATTTCATCTCAATCGAATGGACGGTTCGGGAACGCATAAAGGACATACAAACAAAGACACAAACAAATATTCTCTTTTATATATATAGATAAACATAGTGTTTAATACTATTTTTCGGCTCCAGACTTGTCCGAACTCGCACCATCGCCGTGCCTAGTAACACAGTGTGTGCTTGTGCACCTCTTGAAATTTTCAAACCATCCTCTGCTGGCCTTAAAATCATTAAGTATACTATAGTGCATTCACACTTGTTTGCGTCCATATAAAATCCATATCTCAGCAACCAACTGAGGGAAAATTATGAGATTTATCATATAACCTTATCATTATTTCCACCCAACAAAACAACAACACAGATTTTGTTCTGGAGATTATACAGCAGATTTCAAAGTTTGTTTATATGCGGTATATAATTTACGGGTCAAAGGTGAAGGGCACATTATTAGAAGTATTACACCTTCACACGGAAACATTAGCTTTGAATGTTTAATTTTCTCGTGGTTCACAGGATTGGCTTTATGACAAGAACCCCGCGCAGTTTAAAATGGGAGTGTTAAGAGGTGTCGTCAATTGGTGGGTACTTTCATGAATCCTAATTATTATTATTTATTTTTTTTCTTTAAATCTTACCACTTATCGCTAACATCTGAATGTGTGAATATTGTTCAATAGGATTGAATGTGAAATTGTATACACTTCAAAGCATCGCTATGAAGCTGTACACAATTTTTTTTGACAAGAAGCTGATCTCAGGAAACTGTTTCAAACTGTCACAAACCCGGAAAAAAGAATGGTGCATGCATTGGGTTTGAGTAAACTGTTATTTCATCGATGGGTGCAAGAATCTGGAATGAAAGCAACACGCGATAAGCAAACGGTAGGTAGAAAGGCAATTGTAGACAGCTTTGACAAGGATGTCATAAAGCGAACTATTATAAAAATGCTGGATACCAAAGAAGCAATGACTGTAAGAAAACTTAGGGCTCAGTTGAGAAAGAACAATAACATAGAGCTATCCAAAACAACTTTGTGGAAAATTATAAGGACATTAGGCTTTACTTTTAGAAAGTACAAGGGAGGTAGAAATATCCTTTGCGAGCAACTGCATTTAGCATGAGAAGCAGATACCTACGTGAAATAAGGGAAATGCGCAAAGAAAACTATGACATAGTGTGTTTGGATGAAACGTGGATCAATGCGCTCCACACAAGTGAAAAGGAATGGCAATAAGTGGACGGAAAGATACAGCGATGTTTGCCCAGCGTTTAGTCACAGCCGATGCTGGTAGTAGGCATAATGGCTTACTACAGAATGCTGGACTCGTGTTCGTATCAAAGCATACGGACAATAGGGATTATCATAATGAGATGAATGGTAATGTATTTAGAGATTGGCTGGAGAATACAGTGCTTCCATCCCTTGATAGACCGTCTTGTCTAATTATGGACAATGCACCATATCACAATGCCCAAGAAAACAAAGTACCTACGGCATCGAACACAAAGGAAGCAATAAAGATATGGCTCCGAAGGGAAAACATACCATTTCCAGAAATGTATTTCTAGACCAGTATATTCCACATGGCTAATAACAAGTGTCACACCATTATCTAATATTACTGTGTCGTGTAGTTTTGATGTTCGCATTTTGCCCATGCCTTTATAATGCATATCATTTATATTGTTGCTGTTCTTTGTTAGCCTTGAATGATGTGTGAATGAAATAATGTATGAAAGAGAGTGATAGAAGGGCTGAATGTTAGACGGGCCTGCGTGCCCAATTCTTAACCCTTTGAAAATAAAGTTTGTTCGTTCGTTCTCTGGCCTAGGGGTTTAACGTCTTTCTCCATAATCCCGTATACTCTCGTGAGTAACGTGATGTGCGCGAGAATCGGTAGCGGTTCTCGCCGCGTCTGTAACCTACGGGGTATGTGAGCCGGTCGCTCAAAAAGCAATGGCAAACTACTGAGCGTAATCTTGCCAAGAAATCAACAATCAGCAGAAAGATGCTTGTGTTGACAGCGATGTCATGTAAAGGATATGCGAAAAACCATTTTCAAGCTAGAATTGTTGTCCCTTGTAAAACAGACGGAAAAAGGCAAGATATTTCAAATCGACAAGTTGATAGAAGATCATCGTCATGAGTGCTTGAGACTTCCGCCATACCATTTTCATTTAAACCCTATAGAACTTGTGTGGGCTAAAATTAAAGGACAGGTGGCAGCTGACAATACTACATTCAAATTATATATCGTCAAGATACTAACCAAGTCCGTGCTATTAAATATTGATAAAAGTTACTGGAAAAAAAATGTGAGGACCATGTGCTGAAAATGAAGATGACTATTGGAGAAAGAATGCATTGAATTTTATGGAACCGAGAGCAGTCATTAACCTACTGGAATCGACACAGTTTAAAATCTGGGCAGATTGCACACATTAATACACATTGCACCCACTCCCATACGAATCTGGATACGCCTTGTGTCGCCAGCCGATATGACGTGCGATACTGTAAAACAAGTTCGTTAGCGTGAATTCACTACATTTTTGCCAAAACATCAAAGAAATGTCGGCGCTTTCCATGATTTAAGCTGCATTTGGACCTATTATAGACATATTCCTTGGGTGGGGGAAAATATAAGACGGCGGGAAAATTTTCATAACGATGCAACAGACAGTGTTCAAGAAAATTGAATGTGAACGAAGGCGCGTAAATGTGAACAGACTATAGCACTCGTCCCAGGCATTTTCTTGATGAGATCGGCATACCGCAGTCTGGCATTCTCACATATGATTGCCTCCGAAACGGAATCGCCATCTATCTGTTTTTGATTTATCCAAATTAATAATAACTGTTCCACATCTTTAATTATTTGCGATCTCTGTTTCGTTAGGACATTCATGCCTTTTACTACATTAGCCTCCTTTATTGCTTCCTTTTTAGACAATTTGGAACTTATCGTAGATGGCGACTTCCCGTACATGCGGCCGATTTCAACAATGTTAATTCCGCTCCCGTATTTTATTAATAGCAAATTATGCTTACACAATGTAAAGAACACCAAACTGAGCAGAAGAACGCGTGAACACCTTCGTTTTCGCAAAATTACCAGCAAGGTCATGCGGACACGCCAACGAAATCCGTGGCAACGGACGAAAACCGGGACACATTTTTCGCGAAATAAAATCGACGAAAACCGAAACCAACGATAACCGAAGGCAACGAAAACCGAAGTTTTACTGTATATGGCACAAGGTGCTGATCCCGCTGTCTGTCTGATAACATCATTTCTTATTCGGTCGCGGATAGTTAAGTTAATAGCTCTCCCCAAGCATCTCATCTCGCAGGTGTTGATTTTGTGCAAGTGTGATTTGGATCATGTCCAAGTTTGACATTTTTAGCATAGCATTGGTGTGAATATGCTGTTTATTTTCTGTCGTTTTGCGGACATGGGTATATTTGAATGTTTCAGTAAGGGTATAGTTGATATATAAGCACACTTGCTTTTTGTCATCTGGTTTCGATTTCTCTGTCTATTCTGTCATGTTCTGTGATCATACTTCCTAGATATTTAAATATGTGCTATGTATCAGTATATTTAGTGGAAAAGGAGATCTGCTAACTTGAATTACTTCAGTTTTTGGTTTTATTTATATCCATATTTTAACTGCTGCGTATTGAACTCAGCGTATTAATGCAATTTTGCAGTCCGCCCTCGTCACTGTGAAACAGGACTGAACATCTGCAAACAAAGAAAGCTCATTTATTGCTTGTGAATATGTTGTTTCGTCTGAAGTAAAGAGTTCGATATTTTCTGAATGGGTTCTGTCAAGGCTTGCTTCTTTGGATATTCTGTCTATGTAGATATTAAATAGTAGGGAAGAAAGCAAACATTCCTGTATTGACTGTGAACATATCTGATATACCTTTTTGTGTGCTTACTGCATTTTTGGCTCGAGTGGTGCATCATGATCATCATCATCAAGCGCCAGCTGGCGTGGGAGTTCGTCTCTCCACAGATCTCGGTCTTTGGTGTTCTGGATCAGCTCTGCTGATGATATTCCTTCATGCCACCGTCTCAATCCGTCCAGCATAATTTCTCTTGGTCTGCCTCTGCCTCTCTTCCCCTCGATCTGTGCAGTTGTCACAGTGTTCTCCAGTCCCTCTCTTCTCATCACATGCCCAAAGAAGGCTGTTTGTCTCTTTCTTATTGTTGTATATAATGTTATATTTTCATTAGCCTCTTTCAGGCAATCGTTGTTAGATACTCTGGCAGTCCAAGGAATTTGCAACATTCGTCTCAGGAACCACATCTCTGTTGCTTCCAAGTTCTTCTAATTTGTTCATTTACATTCCAAGATTCACTGCCATACAGAAAAACATGTTCTAAATAGCACTTCAGCACTCTATTTCTTACATTCAATGATAGCGACTTATTGCATAAGATATTTTTCATTTTCTGAAATGCAGCTTTTGCTTGCCCTGTTCTGCTATTAATCTCTGTTGTTCACCTTCCGTCTGGTGTCATAAATGCCTCTAGGTATATTCAGATATGACTGTGCTACCGTATGACAGTAGACGGTGCTACCTACGTTCTGTTAACGCCGAATGTTGGGGGAGGGAAGGGGGCGCTCACCAAACCCGACACCCCACATTGTCCTAATGGCTTGGGGTGGAGGAGTGCAATTTGGAGGGTACACGCCTTATCTAATGCGAGGAAATGCAACCTAAAAACTAAATGTCATGGCAAGGCAGACAAGACGCTAAACCTTGATCGGCAACCGGTCTAGGATGGAAGTTCCGATAGGCGGACAGTTAGAGCATTGCTTTGCTGATCTGGCATCTTCTGCAGCTTGTCTTGTTCCAGACGTATTGGTGTTACCTTTAATCTGGAGTACACTAGACAGGCCGAGAGAGGGATCATGTTGCATGAGAAACACATGGTCTCTAAACTCAGCCCAGGCTTGTGTTATGGAGAGGTATAACTCTATTTTACAAACTATCTCTGGCAAGACAGCAAGGTGCCAATCAGTCAGGTATTTAAAATTACCCACTTGGTTAAGAATTTTCGCTTCTATTTCCATTTCACATTTGTCTTTGATATCGCAATTGTTACTGTTTTCTTGATATTCAAGAGAGTCCTTTCTTTGCACTCTCCGTTAGTACAATGTTCAACAATTATTGTAGGTCTGTTGCCACATCCGCCACCAATACTGTATCATCTGCATAGATTTTATATTATAACCTCCGATTAGTATTCCTGGCTTCTCTTTGATCTCTCTCATTATTACTTCGCCATAGAGCGAGAAGAGATCCGGTACCAAAACACATCTGTCGCACTACTAGCTTCATTTGTTCACAATTGCCCTCTTTATTTCCCATTTTAATTGTTGCTACTTGGTTCCAGTAAATATTTATTATTATGAGACCTGTCCCATCAATGTTGATTTCTTCCATTTTAATTAGTTCATCATGTTTTACTTTACCAAATACTGTGGTATAATCTATGAAGCACAAATATATGTCTTTCTGTGTCTCTATCTTTCTATTAGTGTTCGTAATGTATATATTAAGTTGCATGTCCTTCACAGGACGTAGCAGTCAACCCCAGCATTTTCGCTGTTCGTGATTCCTCTTTCGCTGTTAGTGATTCCTAGGCAAATTTTACGTTCAGTAGTTTGCCATTGCTTTCTGAACGACCGGCTCCTATACCTTTTTCGAAAAAACCAGCACCGTTGTGTTTCGAACCCTGGTATATGGGCTCACAAACCGCATTCGCAAGCCCTTAGCTACAAAGACCATTGCATTGTGTGTACCCTTTCCTTCCATAAATCTATACTGTTCTTCACCAATTTTCATTTTTATTTTCTTTCTTAATTCTGAGTAGAAGCTTAGGGACATGCTGTATGAGGTTAATTGTACAAAAGTCTTCGCATTCAGTTACTCCTGGTCTTTTTGGTAAAGCTATAAATACAGGTTTCAGCATATCACTCAATAAATATCCACGTGGATGCAACATCTTCTTGTTGGCTTATCTCTTGAACTGTTGTACTGCCAGTTCTGTTCTCAAGGTCATGGCTGATCCATGTGTACATTATCCCCATAAACCTGCATTGTTTTCAGTTCTACTTTCAGTCCTTTACTGCACAGATCGGAGAGAGAGAACTTTACTGCACAGGTCAAAGAGGGAACTTTACTGCACAGGTCGGAGAGGGAACTTTACAGCACAGGTCGGAGAGGGAACTTTACCGCACGGGTCGGAGAGGGGACTTTACTGCACAGATCAGAGAGGGAACTTTACTGCACAGGTCGGAGAGAGAACTTTACTGCACAGGTCGGAGAGGGAACTTTACTGCACAGGTCGGAGAGGGAACTTTACTGCACAGATCAGAGAGGGAACTTTACTGCACAGATCAGAGAGGGAACTTTACTGTACAGATCAGAGAGAGGGAACTTTACTGCACAGATCGGAGAGAGAACTTTACTGCACAGATCAGAGAGAAAGAGAGAACTTTACTGCACAGATCAGAGAGAGAGAGAGAGAACTTTGCTGCACAGATCAGAGAGAGAGAGAACTTTACTGCACAGGTCGGAGAGGGAACTTTACTGCACAGGTCGGAGAGAGAACTTTACTGCACAGATCGGAGAGGGAACTTTACTGCACAGATCGGAGAGGGAACTTAACTGCACAGGTCGGACAGAGAGAACTTTACTGCACAGATCGGAGAGGGAACTTAACTGCACAGGTCGGACAGAGAGAACTTTACCGCACAGGTCGGACAGAGAGAACTTTACCGCACAGGTCGGACAGAGAGAACTTTACCGCACAGGTCGGAGAGGGAACTTTACTGCACAGGTCGGAGAGGGAACTTTACTGCACAGGTCAGAGAGGGAACTTTACTGCACAGGTCGGAGAGGGAACTTTACTGCACAGATCGGAGAGGGAACTTTACTGCACATGTCGGAGAGGGAACTTTACTGCACAGATCGGAGAGGGAACTTTACTGCACAGATCGGAGACAGAGAACTTTACCGCACAGGGCGGACAGGGAACTTTACTGCACAGATCAGAGAGGGAACTTTACAGCTCAGATCGGAGAGGGAACTTTACTGCACAGATCAGAGAGAGAGAACTTTACTGCACAGGTCGGAGAGGGAACTTTACTGCACAGATCGGAGAGAGAACTTTACTGCACAGATCAGAGAGAGAGAGAGAGAACTTTACTGCACAGATGAGAGAGAGAGAGAACTTTGCTGCACAGATCTGAGAGAGAACTTTACTGCACAGATCAGAGAGAGAGAACTTTACTGCACAGGTCGGAGAGGGAACTTTACTGCACAGATCAGAGAGAGAACTTTACTGCACAGATCAGAGAGAGAGAACTTTACAGCACAGATCAGAGACAGAACTTTACTGGCTCTACCCACTACATTACCATAGCTCCAACTGTGGATGATGTGTTTCATAGAACCAGTGGCCTCTTGACTACTGTCTCTAGCCACTACATTGCCATGGTTCCAGCTTATGATGACGTGTTTCATAGAACCAGTGGCCTCTTGACTACTGTCTCTAGCCACTACATTGCCATGGTTCCAGCTTATGATGACGTGTTCCATAGAACCAGTGGCCTCTTAATTCCCGTCTCTTACCCAAATGTGGTTCCCTCTCTTTACCGGCACTGGATTCTTCACTTCTATAATGCTGAACAAAACATGGATACACCAAGACAAGAACAACATGTACACCACAGATTAACACCCAAGCAGAGACAATGTATTCATGATTCCATATTTTATACTTTTGTTCTCAAATGTGAAATAACTTCTCAAAATACCGCAGTGAGCCATAACCTCAATATTTACAAATGCAATCTGAGTGGGATAAACTAAACATACAAGTAACTCCATATACAACATATGATAGACGGGAGGAAATGAATGTGACACAAATAATGGCAGATACATAATGTAAATGATATCAAGTGAATGAGCATATGTCTAAGTGTCTGTCTGTGCTTGTCACTCAGCCTCTAGACCAGCATCTTCTACTTCCAGACCCGGGTGTAGAGGACAGTCCAACCTGTATGTCTTCTACATCTGTAGATGTCAAAGAGCCGCCTGATGTGACGTAGGTGTAACTGTGACGAGTTGTGAAAGAGCCGTCTGATGTGACGTAGGTGTAACTGTGACGAGTTGTGAAAGAGCCGCCTGATGTGACATAGATGTAACTGTCACAAGTTGTGAAAGAGCCGTCTGATGTGACATAGGTGTAACTGTCACAAGTTGTGAAAGAGCCGTCTGATGTGACATAGGTGTAACTGTCACACGTTGTGAAAGAGCCGTCTGATGTGACATAGGTGTAACTGTCACAAGTTGTGAAAGAGCCGTCTGATGTGACATAGGTGTAACTGTCACACGTTGTGAAAGAGCCGTCTGATGTGACATAGGTGTAACTGTCACAAGTTGTGAAAGAGCCGTCTGATGTGACATAGGTGTAACTGTCACAAGTTGTGAAAGAGCCGTCTGATGTGATGTAGGTGTAACTGTCATTGTGAAAGAGCCACTTGAAGTGATGAAGGTGTAACAAGTTGTGGGTGCAGGGTCAGTCTGAGGTGAAAGACTGGAGTCCAGTAATTGCTCGCCCCAGGATCAGAGCATGAATATCATGGGTACCTGTTGGGTGAGAGAAATCACAACATGAATATCATGGGTACCTGTTGGGTGAGAGAAATCACAACATGAACTCACAATTCTGTTTAACCCAAAATAACTTTCCTATTTAACCCCAAATAACTGTTCTATTTAACCCTGAAAAACTTTTATATTTAACCTCAAATAACTGTTCTAGTTAACCCCAAATAACTGTTCTATTTAGCCCCAGCTCACTGTTCGTCTCATTCTACTCCCGTCTTGCGCGTGGTCATTCACACTGTGAGCGCTAACAAGTCAAGTCGCCTTAACCAGTCAAGAAGCCTGATAAGCTGGAAAATGCCACGTTGAAAGTCCAACAACAAGAAACACGCGGTAGCCAAGATGTGCAGCGTAGGAGCCGACAACAAGATAAAGAACGCGGAGAGCCTACCTGCTAGCTGCATCAAAGAGACTGATACAACAGCTATTACTGAAGCTACCACGAGGGAGAAGATCGACAGCCCACCACAGACAAGAGTCAAGACAACAGAGAAGAAGGAGGAGAAAGGCACCAGAGTCGGAAACACCGGCTCAAAAACAGTCCGATGGGTTGTCAAAGCTACGAGAAGAGAATCTTCACATCCGCTTCATGAAGGCGGAGCGGCTCCTCACCTACTCCAAGATACCTACAACCTTGGCGGTGGTGATATCAGAGGGCAGCGAGATGCCGATAACAGTATCAATCAACAACAGAATGCAGCAGACAGAGAGATTCATCCCAAGAGTCAACCAATGTTCCAGATGTCAGAAGGCCGGCCATAGCAGAGCAATATGTCGCAGTAATACGGAAATCTTCCGTTACTGCACCGACCACCACGCCTTCAAGGAGTGTCCGCTGGCCAAACTGGACACAGACTTCAGAGCCCCTAACAACAAAAGAAAGTGTGCAAACTGCCTGGGCAAGCATGGAGCAAGGTACTTGGGCTGTTCGTACCTACAACGACACAGAGACGCATTAAAGATCACAACTACCACGAAGACATCAGTCAAGGAAGCAATGCGAAGGGGCGAGACAGCCACGGGTATAGCACAAACTGAAAGAGATCAACTTCAAAAACAGATAGACGAGTTGAAGAGATAAGTCAAGGCACTGCTCACGCCGACCCCGAATAACGACAACGAAAAAAAACTACTGGTGGAAATGAAGGAGATTCAGCAAAACATCAAGCACGAAATAGAACATATGGCACTGATTGAGAAGGAGAATGAAGAGATCCTACAAACCATTAAATCAGAGCGAGAACTACAGAAGGCTGAAATGGAAATACTCCGAAACAAAACAACAGAAGCCGAACAAGAAATTACAGAGAAATTGCAGGATGAAAACCAAGAGACCGAGCCTGAACCACAAGCGAAAGCCAGCACCCCAACCAGTTTTGGCTCCCTAAACATTCAAAGGGAAGCCAATATCCCACCAGACATCTGAAGAAAACCGAGATGAGCACCCTGACGTTGGCATAGAGGACTTCCCGAGGTCAGGAATATTGTTCCCTGAGATAACGAGGAAATACGAACTCAAGTGCGAGGAATACAGAAAGCGCATGGAAGAAAAAGAAAAGAAGTACAAGAAACTCAACGGGAAACCAATGCCCCGCCATACCGCCACATTACCAGAGATAAAAGGCGTCGATGCCGAACACCCATGGCAATACTATATAGAAGACGGAGAAGTCATCCCATGGCTGACCACGGAGGAAGCAATCAAAAGACAGCAAGAACTCAAACGCGAGAAGCGGACTGAAAGAAAGCGCAAGGAGGCATATCACATCGAAAAGCTTCTACAGTTAATTCACAATTGAGAAGGCAAAAATACCAAATAAAAAGTCATTTTAAGGACTGCAACCAGTCAAGCCAGGAGCCTGCTCCAAAAAAGAAAACCACAAGAGGAAACATGCACAAAGGACAGCCGCCGACTGATCCCACTGCTGACGTCACAGACACAAACGCTACATAACCAGTCCGAGATAGGACTTACTCGTAAGAGAGCACAAGACAAGAATTAGGGTGAATAAACCCACATAAGCCGGACCTCAACAATAACCACAGCTGAAGAGGCAGGTTGAATGAGGCCGAATTTGGAAATTTTGGTTTGAAAATTTGAATTTGAATTTGAATCTATGTAAGAACAACTCACTGTTGTATGCAACAACATATTGTTGGGAGATCACAGCAGCTCTGGATGAGTCCAGAGTGTCATGATACTAATCCAACATGACCTAAGTTAGGCTGATAGTTTCCAGCAGCCACTGGCAAGTTGAGTTGATGGACTTGTGCATTGTCTCAGGCAAGCAAACTGCCCTCAGAATGAGATGTGAGATGGAGGCAGTCAATGCGGCTATCAGATCAGAGACCCAGTGGATCAGGACAGTCGCAGTGTCTTTGTTCTAGTCAAGACTGTGGATCAGGACAGTATCAGTGTCTTTGTTCTAGTCAAGGCTGTGGATCAGGACAGTCACAGTGTCTTTGTTCTAGTCAAGGCTGTGGATCAGGACAGTCACAGTGTCTTTGTTCTAGTCAAGGCTGTGGATCAGGACAGTCGCAGTGTCTTTGTTCTAGTCAAGGCTGTGGATCAAGGCAGTCACAGTGTCTTTGTTCTAGTCAAGACTGTGGATCAGGACAGTCACAGTGTCTTTGTTCTAGTCAAGGCTGTGGATCAGGACAGTCGCAGTGTCTTTGTTCTAGTCAAGACTGTGGATCAGGGCAGTCAGTGTCTTTGTTCTAGTCAAGACTGTGGATCAGGACAGTCACAGTGTCTTTGTTCTAGTCAAGACTATGGATCAGGACAGTCACAGTGTCTTTTTTCTAGTCAAGGCTGTGGATCAGGACAGTCGCAGTGTCTTTGTTCTAGTCAAGGCTGTGGATCAGGACAGTCGCAGTGTCTTTGTTCTAGTCAAGGCTGTGGATCAGGACAGTCGCAGTGTCTTTGTTCTAGTCAAGGCTGTGGAAAGTGACTACCAGACTAGGGGAGACATCGAAAGAAAGCTTGCAGTGTGAGAAGCTTCTGTGAGTTTTTCTGTGCTGATCAAATCAAGTTATTAGGCAATGAGAGGGCTGGTGTGTTGACTTTGAAAACTGTGGACAGGACATGGTCAATGGATCAAGGGAAAAAATAATTTGTTCTGCAACCTTCTTCCATACAATCAGACAATAATAGGGCAACTGATGAAATAACCAGCCTGAGATTGCCAGAATGTGACAATGAGCGGGCAACTGGCAGACAGAAGAAACACAGACGTAACAGCCGGTGGCTAGCACAATCAGTGCACAACAGGAGCCATCATCACACATTCTCTTGACCAACTGCTGAGTATGACTGAGCACCTGAGTGGGTGTCAAAGTGCAGTAAAGTATGTTCTCAGCAACAGTAACAGTCATGAAGTGGTTTGATTTAAAGCAAACATGAAATAATTCATTATGACAAACACAGAACATCAACAGCAGACATTTGTGAACAATGATAATTAGATGGACACATGTCACAACAAACATCATATTTGACAGAGGACAAACAATAAATATACAATGGTGGTATATGACATACAATAAATATAGAACTGTGACCAAGGACAAACAATAAATGTAGAACTAAGACTGAGGACAAACAATAAATCTGTAGAGTAGAGGATGGAGTACAATGGTAGAGGACATACAACAAATATGGTACAATGGTAGAGGACATACAACAAATATGGTACAATGGTAGAAGACATACAAAAAATATAGTACAATGGTAGAGGACATACAAAAAATATGGTACAATGGTAGAAGACATACAACAAATATAGTACAATGGTAGAGGACGTACAACAAATATGGTACAATGGTAGAGAACATACAACAAATATGGTACAATGGTAGAGAACATACAACAAATATGGTACAATGGTAGAGAACATACAACAAATATGGTACAATGGTAGAGGACGTACAACAAATATAGTAAAATGGTAGAGGACATACAACAGCGGGAACATGGGACTACCTTCGTATGTGTTGACGGACTCCAGGTTCATGACATGTCGGATCACATGGTACTCGTCACTGATGCCGTTCCCACCCAGCATGTCCCGGGCTTGCCTGGCAATGTCCAGAGATTTGCCGCAGTTGTTACGTTTCAGCAACGACACCATTTCTGGGGTGGCCCTGCAGCAGACGCAAACAAACAAATAAACAAAACTACAGTAAGCAAGATCTCCCCCCACATGTCAACAAGACTTCAGAGATAAGCATCACTAAAACTGTACTGTTCACGTTGAACGGCAACTGTTGGCAATTGTGTCCACAGCCTCCTGTCTTTCTTCTTATAGTCCATGTGATATGACACCGGTCATTATGTTTATCTACAGCCTCCTGTCTCTCTTCTTATAGTCCATGTGATATGACACCGGTCATCATGCTTATCTACAGCCTCCTGTCTCTCCTCTTATAGTCCATGTGATATGACACCGGTCATTATGTTTATCTACAGCCTCCTGTCTCTCCTCTTATAGTCCATGTGATATGACACCGGTCATTATGTTTATCTACAGCCTCCTGTCTCTCCTCTTATAGTCCATGTGATATGACACCGGTCATCATGTTTATCTACAGCCTCCTGTTTCTCCTCTTATAGTCCATGTGATATGACACCGGTCATCATGTTTATCTACAGCCTCCTGTCTCTCCTCTTATAGTCCATGTGATATGACACCGGTCATTATGTTTATCTACAGCCTCCTGTCTCTCCTCTTATAGTCCATGTGATATGACGCCGGTCATTATGTTTATCTACAGCCTCCTGTCTCTCCTCTTATAGTCCATGTGATATGACACCGGTCATCATGTTTATCTACAGCCTCCTGTCTCTCCTCTTATAGTCCATGTGATATGACACCGGTCATCATGTTTATCTACAGCCTCCTGTCTCTCTTCTTATAGTCCATGTGATATGACACCGGTCATTATGTTTATCTACAGCCTCCTGTCTCTCTTCTTATAGTCCATGTGATATGACACCGGTCATTATGTTTATCTACAGCCTCCTGTCTCTCCTCTTATAGTCCATGTGATATGACACCGGTCATCATGCTTATCTACAGCCTCCTGTCTCTCTTCTTATAGTCCATGTGATATGACACCGGTCATTATGTTTATCTACAGCCTCCTGTCTCTCTTCTTATAGTCCATGTGATATGACACCGGTCATTATGTTTATCTACAGCCTCCTGTCTCTCTTCTTATAGTCCATGTGATATGACACCGGTCATTATGTTTATCTACAGCCTCCTGTCTCTCCTCTTATAGTCCATGTGATATGACACCGGTCATCATGCTTATCTACAGCCTCCTGTCTCTCTTCTTATATTCCATGTGATATGACACCGGTCATTATGTTTATCTACAGCTTCCTGTCTCTCTTCTTATAGTCCAAGCTGTCTGGTGTTGGTTGGCATGATTATACACTCTCCTGACTCTCTTAAATGCATTTCCCACTCTGATATGAATATTATAATTAAGACATGTTTAGCCATTTTCTCATTTATTGTTTCATTTCTACTTTACTTCAACAGTGTTGCCGGCCAATTCTTACATTTGTGATATGTTTACCTTGTAAAGCAGATTTAAATTCAGTGCTGACGGATGAAAGAAAGGCAACATTGTGTGTGTAATCATTATAACATGTATTCATACACAGTGTGGCAATTACTGTGCCAAGTTTTATTTGGCAAGTTGAAAATGACTGTTGAAACAATGGGCAGAACGTTCAACTGCATACCCAATTCTGAAACCTTTTAAAATAAGTTCTCTCGCTCGTTCTGATAGTCTAAGGTGGTCATGTTTAAACTGAACCCCCAGGTCACATGTTGATAATCATTTCAGAAACATGTTTTCATCCATGCCATTACGTCCAGTATCTTTTCTCTCAGCCTTGTCCTCCAAGTCGTCTGTGGTCACATCTTCAACATCTTTTGACACAAACAGGGGAGGCTGAGTGGTCCCGAGGTATGGTGTTCGCCTCGAGTACTGGAGGTCCCAGGTTCAAGGGTGAGGGCCGGGATTTTTTCACATGGACTTCTAGTAACAAAATTTTCCCTGGTCTCTGGGTAGTGAGATCGGACGCCCGTGTGTATTGTTGCACACGTAAAAAATACCTTGGCAGTTGGAAATCTAAAAATAGCAACCTAACGGCGCTGCCCAGGCAAAATTTTGAGTTTAAAATCTACCCAAATTAGCCAGTGCTATGGAGTTAGTGCACTGAACTAAGGTTCTCCGGACTCAGGCTTGAGTTAGGAGTAGAACGGAGCACTTATGGGTTACACCCGTGTGCTAAACTAAAACTTGACACAACAAAATCATATTTTTAACACCCAACTCACAAAAGAGGAATGAACAGCCCTTGAAACAAACTCAACCACTAGTCTTTATTCTTCCCAGGAAACAAACTATAAATTATAAACTGATACTAGAATGACATGGAACAAAAGTGAAAATCTGGCCAAGAACAGGACAAGAGAGTGAAATGGTAGGGACAGAAAAAGACAGGAACATGCAACTTTAAACTAATGTTAATATCAGAGAGCAGTCAACAAAAGCAACATGCAATTGATAACTGTTAATTATGTCATCGTGTGGGCAGTGACAAAGTCAGAAAACGCCATCAATACTCCCCGCCACTTTCTTCTTCACTCTCTTTCAACATCTCATGATACAAGTCTCAGGATCAGAGGGTGGCTAGAACACTCACTTGTTGGCCCTGTGGGGTTGTGTTCCAGTCTCAGGATCAGAGGGTGTCCCAGTAGTACAATAGCTAGAACACTCACTTGTTGGCCCTGTGGGGTTGTGTTCCAGTCTCAGGATCAGAGGGTGGCCCAGTAGTACAATAGCAAGAACACTCACTTGTTGGCACTGTGGGGTTGTGTTCAAGTCTCCTGAGGTGAGGGAATGTTTCACTGGCTTGGGTTCCCCTGTCATCCCAGCCTAGAACTGGGTACCAGGACACTTTCTGGAGAGTTAAGGCAGCTGGCATATTTTCCACATCACCTTCGTGGAGTGCTGATTAGTTCCAGAGGTCAATGTGTACTAGACCAGGGGTCAGTGTGTACCAGACCAGGGATCAGTGTGTACCAGACCAGGGGTCAGTGTGTACCAGACCAGGTGTCAGTGTGTACCAGACCAGGGGTCAGTGTGTACCAGACCAGGGGTCAGTGTGTGCAACTTCAGCTGGCCCTTGTGTCAATTGACTATGTCTAGAGCTGATTGATTGATTGATTGATTTAGGAACCGACATCACAGCATTCGGGACATTCCCATAAGCGCTCCGTTGTCTAGAGCTGATCTGACCCTCAACCAGAGACCATGAGCAACTGAGACAGACAACCAACATACAAGCCACTTTCTGTGTTATACTTACAATCCTTGATCTTTTAATCTTCCAACTTGCAGACATCCAAACAGGCCTAGAGATATCTCCGTCACCATGTCTGCCAATTTCTTCTGTATCAACTGGTTCTTGGCCAGGGGCCTTCCAAACTGAATTCTAATTACGACCAAAACAAAATTCAAACGATCAATTTCAATTAAGTCAAATGATATGCATCGCCAAGAGGTTATTGTATTTGTACATAGTATGTTACACAGAGTAACTTTCCCAATAACACATACAGTATCAGTTACAATTAGATTACTTCTGTCCTTTGCTGTTCCAACAGCAACCTTCTTTCCGGCATTAAGTTCTGACAGATGGCAAGAACACAGAGTTCAACTTTCATACAAATCTCAGTTTACGGTGCATTACTCTTGTCATTTCCACTGACCTATGTACTGACCCATGTAGCATGTATTGACCCATGTATCATGTACTGAGACATAGCACGTTGACCCATATAGCATGTACTGACCAATATAGCATGTATTGACCCATGTAGCATGTACTGATTCAAATAGCAGGGTGGGTGTTGCCACGACTCAACAATACTTCTGTTGAGAGTAGTCCCCGGCTTGTAAATCGCATCACAGGCAACAATTTGTTCACTAGCATGTCACTGGATCGAGCTCTAGTCACAGCTTCACCTCTCTCCTGCAAACACACTAATATACGGCCCTTGATATCCCAAAAGATGGTTATCATGATGTTCCCAGTGGATCTCTGTGTCTTTAATTTTTTTCTTAACCAGAGATGAATGTTTCCACTGCAGCAGCTTTCTCTAACTCTCTGATTTGTAATGACGCACCCAAAATTGTCTCTTGTCACAGACAATTTGATGGAGAAAAGCATCTCCGTCTGGAGAATGTTGGTCCAAATACTCCTGTCAAACCAAGGTCATCCTGGACAACTGTGTACACAGCTCTCTCCTGTCAAACCAAGGTCATCCTGGACAACTGTGTACACAGCTCTCTCCTGTCAAACCAAGGTCATCCTGGACAAATGTGTACACAGCTCTCTCCTGTCAAACCAAGGTCATCCTGGACAACTGTGTACACAGCTCTCTCCTGTCAAACCAAGGTCATCCTGGACAACTGTGTACACAGCTCCCTCCTGTCAAACCAAGGTCATCCTGGACAACTGTGTACACAGCTCTCTCCTGTCAAACCAAGGTCATCCTGGACAACTGTGTACACAGCTCCCTCCTGTCAAACCAAGGTCATCCTGGACAACTGTGTACACAGCTCCCTCCTGTCAAACCAAGGTCATCCTGGACAACTGTGTACACAGCTCCCTCCTGTCAAACCAAGGTCATCCTGGACAACTGTGTACACAGCTCTCTCCTGTCAAACCAAGGTCATCCTGGACAACTGTGTACACAGCTCCCTCCTGTCAAACCAAGGTCATCCTGGACAACTGTGTACACAGCTCCCTCCTGTCAAACCAAGGTCATCCTGGACAACTGTGTACACAGCTCCCTCCTGTCAAACCAAGGTCATCCTGGACAACTGTGTACACAGCTCTCTCCTGTCAAACCAAGGTCATCCTGGACAACTGTGTACACAGCTCCCTCCTGTCAAACCAAGGTCATCCTGGACAACTGTGTACACAGCTCCCTGAGACATGTTGAAGCCCACAACTATGTTTCATCATTAGTGAGTCACCTGTCATCATGACATGTGTTGACCCATGTAGCAAGTAGTGACCCATGTAGCAAGTAGTGACCTATGTAGCAAATACTGACCCATGTAGCAATTACAGATTTTTCTCATGTTAACTGCAGAATCACAAGATGACCTGCTTGTTTCACCATTTCCCTCAAATGTGTACACTTGTGTTTTGCTGTATGTTAAACTAGCGTGTACTGACCTGTCTAGTGTGTACTGACCTGTCTAGTGTGTACTGACCTGTCTAGTGTGTACTGACGAGCTGTCTCTAAACAAAACTCAGCTGCTCCCAGACTGCCCCAAGCGATCCCAAACCTGGCATTGTTCAAGCAGCCAAATGGACCCTGAAGAAGTAAACCAACATTGAAACATCACCACGGGAACACGTAATGCTTGGTATGAACACAGACATACTGACGTATATTCGTACTGACATTCTTCTTCTTCGACATTCATCCAATGCTGCTTGGTTTGGGCTGTCAAATTCCACGTCACATACAGACAACAGAATTAGTTAATGACAAATACGATTAGAGACAACACAAGTTAAGAGTTAACTGATACAGGAATGGACCATACAACTGAACAAAGACTGGCCTGAGACTCATGAATGGACAAAGGATAGCTGACGTAATAGGTTAAGGCAAGAGGGAGACATAACCAGGTCAAGACGAGAAAAGCATAGGACAGGACTTGGTGTGTAACAGGTTGCCTGGACAGCTGCCACTGATTGAGAGAAAGACAAGAAAGGTCAATGATGTAGACAGAAATAGAGCAGGAATAATTATGGATGCAACAGTACGCAACTGGATGAGGTGATCATGCTGCTGAGACATAAACTACATTACAGGAAGGCCCCTCTGTACGTCGCTTCGGTTTACGTCATTTCGCTATAACGTCGTCACAATGGGACATAACTTCACTTTACGTCGCTGCCATCACCAGTTTACATTTTGTGCAGTGCGTTTTCCCAGGGTTTTATTGTGTAATCACCCATAATTATGAGTTCAAAGCGCACAGTAAGTGCTGATAGTGTGTCTGGTTGTAAGAGAACCAGGAAAAGTGTTACTCTTGAGGTGAAGCTAGATGTGTTACATCATTTTGAGGCTGGCGATCGGGCTGTTGATATCGGTAAAGTCCATGGTTTACCTCCAACCATGGTAAGGAAAATTCGTGCAGCTGCTGACAAAATCAAAGAGGTTGCTAAAAATGTAACCGCTTTGATTGCTTCCAAGATCACTCGTACCAGAAGTACTCTTATGGAGAACATGGAAGCACTATTGGCCGTCTGGATTGAAGACCAGAACCAACGGAATATGTCTGTGAGCAAGATGGTTATCCAAGAGAAAGCAAAGTCTCTCTATGAAGATCTAGCTCAGAAAGCGGGTGAGGGTAGTACTAGTAGTGCTGATGATAGTTTTTGAGCGAGTCGTGGTTTTAATGCCTATACGTCCCAATAATTCTACCATTCGCCCTCCAACCCACGTCTATTTAGCCAATAAATATCAACAACCATCAAAATAAACATTATATAATACATTGTATTTTATTTAATTCTATGGGAAATAGTGTTTCGCTATATGTCGTTTCACTTAAAGTCGCGTTTTCCAAGAACTTAACCCCGACGTTAACCGGGGTCTTCCTGTATAACCTGTTTGGCATATTAGCTTGTTCCTTGGTGCTGGGAGAATGGATCTACAGCATGCCCAGGTTGGGAGGCTGGACAATCCATGATACTCTCGCCATCAGAGTGGTGGATGCCAGGCCTGGGAGTGTGTGAGGAAACTTCTGCACAACGTGGTGTTGTGAGACAGGAATAAATGTTTGAACGTCTATATGGAGTTTTGTCATTTCTGTCAATGTCATCGGACATTCCGTGAGAGCGAGCGAGCGGACCCAGTGTGTGTACCCGACATTCTAGACATGCTGAAGTCACAGAGGTTCATGATAAAGATGTAATTGTGTCAGTTTTCAGCAGAGCAGCAATATTTGTGCCTTGTGGCCAACACATCCTGCATCTACAGAGTTTGTTGACCAGGTTAGCATTCCCAATTATTTTGAAAGACGTTTCAGTCGAAAGGTTTTAACTTTATCTTTGTCTGTCTACCCACTTGTCACACACTAACTGACTCATTGGAGACTGTCGCATAAACGCCGGTCGGCCCTCAAGGAAAGGCAGGGGTAGACGAGGGGCACATGATGCTCTGATACTCGGTTCATCAGGGAATCCTCTCCCCAGGTTTTTCTCATTTCAAGAAATGTTTCAACCCCTGTATACAAATAGGTACAATTCTACAAGGGTGAACAAGCTACGATTTCTGTCCATGCAGATCATAAATGTAATGTGTTCTGAGACTATATCACAAGTCCTGTCTAACCAACTTACCGACAAGCCTGAAGCATTGGGTAGCAAATTCTCTTCTGGCACCTCGACGTCCTCCATGACAATCTGGCCCGTGATGCTTGCACGCAGGGAAAATTTTCCCTCAATTTTGGGCGTGGTCAAGCCTTTCATGCTCCTCTCTAGGATAAACCCTCGGATTCTATTTGAGTCCACGTCTGACTTGGCCCACACAACAAACACATCCGCGATGGGAGAGTTGGTGATCCTGTGATCATAAACTTGTATCAGTACATAAATATTGTTTATATAAATTTTATATAAATACATACATAAACATGTGTCAGTACATAAACATTATTTATATAAACATTATATATATATATATATATATATATATATATATATATATATATATATATATATATATATATATATATATATACACAAAGAGTTGTTCAAAGAACTGTTATGCCAAGTCCTAGTTTTGAAAATGGAAACGGAACCCTTAAACTGGGTCCTGTGACTACCATGGTAACAAATCAACAAACATGATCAGTCAGGCACATTCAATGTAGGGCTCACATCAACAAGGACCTTACCAGGACTTGGTGCCGTTCAGCACGTAAGACTTCCTCTGTTTGTTGTACTTAGCCGTGGTTTCCATGCCACCTGGGTTGCTGCCGTGGTTTGGTTCCGTTAATCCAAAGCATCCAATAAGATTTCCCTGAGCTGAAGAAACAAATATTGATTCACGTTGTTGAATGAAATAAGCATACGGTTAAACTATGAATATATTAGCATTGTTAGATAACTATGGCTTAACATTGTGAGAACATACATATCTGGTGTACACAGATAGGTAAAATAATTGGTTTATAATTGTTATGTTATATACCTGGTTTAACAATTTATACAAATGCCTGGTATGGCACTTTACATAAAATACCATATTTAACAGACTATACAAAATGTGTGGATTAACACTGTAAAATGCCTGGTTTAACACTTTACATAAAATACCTGGTTTAACACTTCACATAAAATAACATAGTTTAACACTATTGGATGAATATGGTTTAACAGTTGGACAAAAGAAAATCAGGTTTAATATTGTTGGATAACTATCATGTTTTCCGGTTCCTGTTTTCAGACCTTCCCTTGTTCATTCTCTCTCTTGCTTCCATCCTATCCTTTACCTCACCTCCATCCTACCCTCTGTAACCCCCGACCCACCAGCCCATGTGCGCACGCACGCACACACACGTGTGTGTAAGAGCAGTTTGTAATAAACTGGGAGTCTCTGTGGCGAAGTGATCAAGCCGTTTGACTCAGGCTCCGAAGGTTGTTGGTTCGATTCCGGGCTGTGCCCTTCAGTTTACGAGTGAAAATTTGAGGAGACTTCCGTGGGTCATCGCTAGAGCTAAGGAGTTCGTGCTTTGTGCGACGCTTTCTGCGCTGCGGAAAGAGACCGAGCCATATGGGATAAGAACCCGGTGCAATGAAGTCGACCCTGTCGACTTTTAAGTATGTAATATGACTCTCACTTTAGTTTCCCACTCCATACTTCTCTCTCCCCTCTCCTATAACTGTATCTGCACGTCTGCAGTTACGTACCAAGTTTTGGAAGGTATTTCTGCTTCTGTTCTTCCGACCCGTATGCAGATATCGGCCACATGACCAGACTGGACTGGACGCTCATAGCTGATCTGTAGCTGCTGTCCACTCTGTGAGGCACAAACAGGCAAATGTGTTTTAAAAAAGGTGGATATGAGCCTCAGTAAGTACTGGGCTAATGCACATGAGCTTCAGTAAGTCCTAGGCTACTGGACATAAGCCTTATTAATCACTATGCAAATAAACATAAGGCTTATTAAGTAAACTGGAATAAAGCGTATAAGCCTCAGTAATTATTGTGCTAATGCTTACGTGCCTTAGTTAAAGCTGAACTAATGTACTGTAAAATGACTCTCATAAAGTACTGAACTAATATACTATAAAATGAGTTTCCTAAAGTACTGAACTAATGTACTGTAAAATGACTCTCATAAAGTACTGAACTAATATACTATAAAATGAGTTTCCTAAAGTACTGAACTAATGTACTATAAAATGACTCTCATAAAGTACTGAACTAATATACTATAAAATGAGTTTCCTAAAGTACTGAACTAATGTACTATAAAATGACTCTTATAAAGTACTGAACTAATATACTATAAAATGAGTTTCCTAAAGTACTGAACTAATGTACTATTTTTTTTTTTGGCGCTCACTCGATTTTGAACTCAAGCGTAGTCCAGACACTACTTCTAGTAATGTTGGATTGAATTTTGCATGTGGATTTGTTTTCCCTATTAACAGTGTCCCTCACCATCAGGTGAACCCACTCTGACTTCAGAGGTTAATGTACTATAAAATGAGTCTCATAAAGTACTGAATTAATAAACAACGGAATGCTCATAAAGCATGTACAATAAAATTAGTCTCATAAAGTACTCACCAAATGTACTATAACACTCATAAAGTACTGACTAATGTTCTATAAAGAGTACTAGCTGATGCACTATAAAACATGAACCTCAGAAAGTACTAGACTAATGCACTATAATAATATGATCCTCAGGAAGTATTAGAGTGATGCACTGTAAAACATGAACCTCAGGAAGTATTAGAGTGATGCACTATAAAACATGAACCTCAGGAAGTACTAGACTGATGCACTATAACATAAACCTCAGAAAGTATTAGAGTGATGCACTATAAAACATGAACCTCAGAAAGTATTAGAGTGATGCACTATAAAACATGAACCTCAGAAAGTACTAGAGTGATGCACTATAAAACATGAACCCCAGAAAGTACTAGAGTGATGCACTATAAAACATGAACCTCAGAAAGTACTAGAATGTGACAAGCCAAAGCACAGACCTTTCCAGCTCTCGAGCCAGGAGTCCGTAGCCTACAGAAGACAGTCCAGCACAACCATATCCGTGAATTGTTGGACCCAGCGCTCCTATCTCCCCCATCTCACGCATAATGGAAGGATCAAAGTCTGTGAGAGATAAGCATCAAACGTCAATAAGTCAGAGGTTAAACTTGAATGTCAATAGTTGGGACTTAAAATAGCAACACACCATCATAAACACACCAACAGTTGTGCATCAAAATACCAACATTTCATCATCCACACACCAACAGTTCCACGTCAAAATACCAACACTTCATCATCCACACACCAACAGTTCCATCTCAAAATACCAACATTTCATCATCCACACACCAACAGTTCAGAATCAAAATACAACACTTCATCATCAATCAACACACCAACACTTCATCATCAACATTCCAACAGTTCTGCCTCAAAATACCAATACTTCATCATCAACACCAAGTTCCAAATCAACATACCAACACTTCATCATCAACACACCAACAGTTCTGCCTCAAAATACCAATACTTCATCATCAACACCAACAGTTCCAAATAAAAATACTAACACTTCATCATAAACAGACCAACAATTTAGCACCAGAGGCCAATAGTTCAGCATCAAAAGCCAACAACTCGGAATTAAATGGCAGCAGTTCAGCAACAAATGCCAATAGTTCATCAAGAAAATACCAACAGTTCAACAACATATGTCAACAGTCCAGCATACAAGAAACAACAAAGTTAAGGATGACTTTCACATAGAAGTGATGACATCTATTCCAAATTACCTCCAGTCTTTTCACTGTAGGTGAGACCAGCATCAAACTTATTCTCCTCCGCTTCCCTGACCTTCCATATTTGCATACAATGGACTGAGATATTTAAATGTATTCATCTCTTGTATGTTTGCACCATTCAGCACTGTAACATGCCTGTGTTCATTAACATTGGGCGTGATGGACCTAAGCGAAAGTGGTACTATATAAACAAGCTAACCGGCCCTGAGAAATAATAGACAAAGGTAAAATGAGGCTGGGTGGTAGGTCCCCAGAAAGGGCAAATAAGAAAACAGACGGCGAAGGTTGGAGGTAGTGAGTTAAAGGGGAGAGTTGAGGAGGCGTCAGCCCGCTAGTGTGGTTGTGAGGCAGACAGTTTGGGCTGGGGAGTAGTGTTGTGTGGAGTCAGGGGACTGGATAGTGAATTGAGGCCTAGACCCAGAGTGGGTTGGATCGAGCGAGTTCGGGCCGGGGAGAGTGGCTGGTTAACAGTCGTGGTGGATTAGATTAAGAAGGCCTGGAGAAGGCAGTGTTATTTGAGTGTTAGGTTGTGATGAGGATATATTCTGGAATTACTGTTACTGGATTTATATATGTTGCCTGTTTCCGTGTTCATTCATTATTAAAGGGATATTCTGTGCGCAAACACAATCTTGTTCAGTGACTAATAGATGTGTACTACAGTAATGACTTGTGTTGTGGGACATGGGGATAACCCAGATTACACTCTGCAGTGATATAGAAAGAGCATCAGGACCTGGACAACGACCGATCTCATTCTGTTGCAAAAGAGATTGTGACAAGCATGATGTTGAATGTCTCGTTCTTTCTACACAAATCTCCATCCCATACGACCTTGCAGAATTATCGAATCTTACTGTTTTTTTATTCTGACTCCTATTTTTGTTTTTCATTCGCTCGCTTTGAATCCAAGAATAGTCCATACACATGCTACTACTTCTAGTGCACTGGACTGATTTTTGTGTGTGCATTAGCTTTCGCTATTACCAGTGTCCCTCGCCATAAGGCAAACCCACTCTGACTTCTGAAGTATTTGTAATTTACGTCCCCACGTCAAAGATGAGAAGTTACAATTTTAGTCCAACTGACCAATGTAGAAGTTGAACCCGCTACCTTGGCACCAACACACCGGATGTTTAAGAATGGTCACTCATATTCATTCTGCCACGCTGACCTCCGTCTGCTCCTATAAGATGACCTTGACTGTTACTATAACCTATATAAGCAGAAGGATTCTCTCCTGATGAATGCTGGGAACTTACATTCCTGTCGATTGGCCTGGATAATTCTTGGCATGAGCTTCTCCTGGCAATATGCTCGGAACTGATCCCTGACGATGATTTCCTCTTCTGTCAAACACCCCTCCAAGTTGAGAGCGTCTCTCCAGTCAAATTCCACTACAGACAGGAATACAATACAGATTTATGAGAATACAGCAAATAAGAAGATGGAAGAAATCATTGATATGGGCAACAATAAAAATATATATCAAGCAAAAAACAGATTTGGCAAAAAGAAGAGATATAGCAAAGATAATATATTGAAATAGTTACAATAACATAGATATAACCAGAGGGAAGCAGAGGAAGAGGCCGACCACATAAACGATGGACGCAGGGAATAACAGAGTCCATATGAATATCGATACATGAAGCCCATAAGCGGGCACTCTCCTGCTGTTTATACTTCATCTTGACACCGCAAGGTACAAGAGGAACATGATGAGATGAGATGAGATGAGATGAGAACATAGATATAACACAACAACAAAGAGTAACAATAATATATTGATATAGCTACAATAACAGATATATCTACAACTAAGCTATTACTTCTAGTGCACTGGACTGATTTTTGCTTGTGGATTAGCTTTCCTTATTACCAGTATTCCCAGCCATCAGGTGAACCCACTCCGACTTCTGAGGTACTGGTAATGGACGTGCCCAAGCCCAGAAGGTACACAGGTTCACTAGGACAATGTTAATTGACATGTTGCGTGTTCTTTTGCAGTATGTGGCAATCAACCCCAGATTG
>OY992893.1:5092310-5147310 GCA_963921405.1 Cepaea hortensis
TGTCGATTTTCTCAGTTCCATATTTTAGTTGGTAGTTCGTATTTTTTATTATATCAGCTAATGAAGCCCTGTAAGGGATGCAACTAATTTGGGTCCGTCGTTCGGAGTGCCGAATCATATGTTGAAAAGTAATTGGACAGCCAAAATTAGCAATCTGGACATTTTGAGGGAAGCTGAGTCGCAAAGACAACTTATCAAACATTAGAAAGTGGCAGTCATCACAAGATGGCGACGGACGGTCGTGTTGTTGTGTGTTCGTTAACTTTTTCGCGTAAGGGATGGATTTATTCATTCTTGCGTGTAATTGGTGTGCCAGGATGTAAAACCAGGAGTTTCTACTCAAGATCTGCGCGGGTGCTACGGAGTTCGTGCATCGAGCGAAGCCATCCTTGAGTGAATTTTCAGCAGCGTGTGTGGTTCTCAATCAAAAGTCAGTGTTTACGTTTTTTCAACATGGCGGAACAACGTGTGTTTTCCGAACGATCAGCAGTCAACATACCGAAGCGGCGTGGTAGCCGCGCAGGGAAAAAGAAGCCAGGTAAGCGCGGTGGCTTGAGACGTTTTAGACTCAAGTGTCACCGTCTAGGACTCAGGAACATCCGTATTCTATATTGGAACTGTGCCAGTGTAAAACAACGGGGCTCTATTTTAGAAACCCTAGTTTACAGGAACGACATTGTAGCACTCCAGGAGACGAGACTGGGCGATCAGCTACTCCGAATTGCCGGCTTCAAATGTTTCTATAACAGACGACATCTGGGAACGGCGATTCTCGTTCGCGACAGCATGGTGGCGTCAGAGCTAGACATGTCCAGTTGGAACAGTGACGATATACAAATACAGGCGTTGAGAGTTCATTCCAGTACACCATTCGTGTTGGTTAATGTTTATGCCCGCAATGCGAGTGTGGACGCCCAGAAGTGGCAGTGCTTAAGTGGCATATTAGGCCACGAGAGAAATGTTATTTTCTGTGGTGACTTCAACGCTAAAGGCAGATCATGGGGAAACACTTCCTCCAATACACAAGGGGAGGAGCTCGAGACTGCACTGGAAACCATCGACCTGGTTTGTATCAACAGTGGCTGTGTCACCAGGACAGCAAGCCGTCCAGGCGATGAGGACAGTGCTATTGATCTGGCGCTAGTTTCACCTTCACTCACTACAGTGTGTAGATGGGGTGTCCTAGGACACCATGGCAGCGACCACCACCCATGCAGCATATTGGTGGAGAAAGGCAGAACCAGGCAGCACAAGCTAAAGGTAAAGACGTTCCAGTATGACAGTACAGGGCAAGATGTGGTGAGTAAAATAAGACGTGACAAGCGCAGAACGTTTCAGGGCAGGAAGAAAAGGAAAAAAAGCTGGGAGCAGCCACCGTGGTGGAGTGTCGAGGTGGAGAAGGCTTGGGTGGATAAGCGTAGTGCTGTAAGGAGATGGCAAAATGCCAAGAAGAACAGAGCTGGTCATCCTAGTCCCTGCTTGCACTTAGAAAGAGAGATGCACACAAAAGTAAGCTATTTCAAAAAACTGGTCACGGTGGTTAAAAGTGAAAAATGGGCAGAGGTGTGTCAAAGAGTAAGCACAGACAAGTCACTGAAATTGTTCTGGCGACTACATAAAAGCATGAGTGGTGTAGTCAAGAATAAGAGCATTTCTGACTTCCAAGGTGCTGACCTCATCTGGCAGAGGACTGACGAGGACAAGGGCAAAGCCCTCTTTGAACGCTACCTTGAGCAGAGCAACCAGACAGACATGGGAGGCCGGAATCTGGCCAAGGAGGTCACCTCAGACAGATGCAAGGCCCAGAACACTTCGGATGAAGACACAGTGACAGTGCAAGAAATCAAGGCTGTGCTTCGACGATCAAAAAACAGTGCTCCAGGTCCTGATGGCATAAGATACGACGACATAAATAGGTGTACCGACAATGAGCTAGAGAAACTAGCAGACATGTACAACAACAGTATAGGGAGTGCTAGTATCAAGGAGGAATGGTTACACAGCTATCTGATTCCCTTGCCGAAGCCTGACAAAGACCACAAGAAAATTCAGGGATATCGAATTATAACCATGCAGAATACAATAGGCAAGCTGCTGGAGAAGGTAATTGCCAGGAAAATATCAAGCCAACTAGAGAGGCAAGGTGTTTTCCCACCTACCCTGGGTGGGTACCGTCCAAAAAGAGAAACCTGGACCAATGCAGCAGTCTTTGCCCATGATGTCTATGAAGGTTTCCACTCAGGCACTGAAACCGTTGCTGCAGCGATTGATCTTGAGGACGCATACAACAGAGTACCACTGGATTTTTTAATGTTTCAGCTTCTTGAACTAAACGTAAGTCCATTCCTCCTTAGTTGGATCGCTGCAGCTCTCTTCCAACGGAAAGTAGTTTTTAGATGTGGCAGTTGGACTTCGGAACCAACAACAATATATCCTGGCCTACCACAGGGATCACCATTATCTCCGGTACTGTTCAACGCCTACACAGTGAGAATCACCAGTGAGCAGATCACTGGACCTGGCAGGACATTGTCATATGCCGATGATGTTTTAGTGTATCGTCAGGGTAAGGATAGAGAGGAGGTTGCTGTGGAGCTACAAACCGAACTCAATCGCATAAGTACTTGGTGTGATGAAGCTGGGGCAATGGTCAACCCAACAAAGGCAACAGTGACTTGGTTCTCGTTGAATAATCATATTGTCAACAATCCAACACCAACTGTAATGCTGTGTTCAGAGACGGTGGAAAGAACGCAGGCAATGAATTACCTGGGGATACGGTTTGATCGAAGCCTTGCTTATAATGTGCACATAGACCAGGTGATAACAAAGGCCAAGCGGGGTTTGGCAGCGATGCGGGTGATGGCGGCAGCAAACTGTGAGCAGCGCCATCTATGTCTTCTGTACGAGGGGCTGGTCATGTCTGTTTTGGAGTATGCAATGGCAATCCTGACTGTCAGCCATAAGCAGATAGAAAGGATGGAAAGGATACAGAATGAAGCTATGCGCATTATTCTTGGATGTACAAGAGATACAGCATGCAGGGCGATGCGCTACCTTCTTGATTTTCCAACCATTGAAGAGAGAATGCAAGTTTGCAGGGCACGCGCCTACCTCAGAATTAACGCAAACACACAGCATCCACTGCATAGTGAAATTAGGAAGGTGAAGGGCAGCAGGTTAAAAAGAGGACGGTCATGGATGGGTCAAGCCGAGGACATTCTTCAACAGGTGTGTTCACTTGAGGACTTAGAACCTGGCGAGGAGTGGGTGCAAGTGCCAACAGACTTCTGCACATCCTTTTCAGTTTGCATCCAACTAGATAGAAAATGCAGACAAGAAAATCCGGCTGCTGTTGAGGCTGAAGTACAAGCGTTGATTTTCGAGAATTCGCTAGACAGTGACGCGGTCATCTACACAGATGGGTCGGTCATCCGACATGTGAGAAGCTCATGGGCCTTTACAGCTCGGGCCGGAGGGAGAATTGTGAAGGTGGACTCTGGTGCTTTCACTGAAACCACAAGTAGCCTGACCATGGAAGTCATGGCAGTAAGTAAAGCAATAACATGGCTCGAGACACAGACATTCACTAGGGCTTGTTTCCTTAGCGACTCAATGAACATGATCAAGAGGATAGAGGAGGGGTCGATCCGAAGAGAATGGTTGCTGCCTCTGAAGCGGTCTCGGCTGGCAAAGATTAGTTTCATCTTCGTGCCAGGGCATGCAGGAGTACAAGGAAATGAGCGGGCTGACAAGCTCGCAGGTGAGGCTACTGTTGAGGGCGGACGCGCCATGGACCAGGCTGACATTCTGAATGCTCTACGAGAAGTGAGACTTTTGCAAGAACCAAGTGATGACTGTGAATCTACAACAGTACAACAATGGCCAGACTGCGAGAGCAGCAAATTAAAAGAGGGGTGGCCAAACAAGAACACTACGCAGGAAGCCAAAGAAGATTGATAAACCAACACAGAACTGGCGTCGTTAGCCGCTACACGCTGCGGGATTTGCTGAGGAGGGGATCAGAGCACTTATGGACTGAATGGTTCGATGTGCAACGAGGATGATCTGTCGACTAACTAACTAGTCATCATTTTTGGCCACGTTATGAGAAGACAAAAACTGGAACATGTTGCAACAACCGGAAAGATTTGGGGAAAGAGTGAAAGAGGAAGACAGCGTAAGAAGATTCATGAGTCAGTCTTGTGTCATGGCACGGAAGGGAGTCAACACACGTCACGACGAATTGATCCATGACGGAGACACATCGTATTGTTGTGGAGAGGGATGATCGCCCACGTCAGTCGGCAAGGCACAGGATGATGATGTACTGTATCCCTGAAGCATGCTCCTCATATGCACAAGAGACAGTTACCTGCAACTGACGCGGCTGTGGTACTTTCCAACCGTTTAATGAGCGACGAAGGGAACCCGAGCCTGGCCACACGCAGCAGCCTGCCTGTTATTGTGGCCATTTTCTTGTCCTTTGACCCGGGGCTGCCAGGTACACGGACACGGTAATGGTTGTGTATTATCACTTGTTATGGGAAGAAATTGGAGAACTTGGTGACAGCTGGCAAGATCGAGGGGAAGAGAACAAGGGGAAGACAGAGAAGTAAATATCTGGATGGCTTGACCACGTGGTATGGTCGAGAAAAGAACACTGAGCTGATCCACGACTCTGGTGATCGAGTGAAATGGCAAATCATGACCGCCCAGAGAGGTTAATAACGCATTAAAAATGAGAATTGTCAAATGTTACGTATAATATTCAACGCTTTTGTATGGCGCGGAAGCCTGGACATTGAACAAGCAACTAGAAAGTCACATAGAAGCCCTGGAGATGTGGATATACAGACGAATAGGTCGTATTTCATGGAAACAAAAACAATCAAATACAGAGGTTCTAGAAAAAAAAATTGGAATGAAAAGAGAGTTGATGACAAAAATAAAGAGGATGCAAGTGAAATATTTTGGCCACGTTAAAAGACATGATACTCTTATAAAAACCATACTGGAAGGCAAGATTGAGGGCAAGCGAGCAAGAGGTAGACAACGATACAAGTGGGAAGATAACATCAAGAGATGGGCGAACATCAGCCTGACAGAATGTACAGTCAAGGCGAGAGACAGACAGTGATGGAGATCCATTGCAGCCAACCTTCATTGTGGAGACGGCACCTGATTGATTGATTGACCACCCACGCTTACCGGCATGGCACATGTTGGATGGAATGCATAGTGAGAGCAACTGGAGGACACCCTGACCCCTTCACCATTAGACCCGGAGTACGACAAGGTTGTGTCCTGAGCCCTGTCTTGTTCATAACATATATAGACAACATATGTAAAGAAACCAGCCAAGCAGAGATAGCAAGAATACCGCGTGACGAGAACACGGAAGAAGAACCATCTGCGAATTACACCTTTAGAGAACTCTTGCTTGCGGACGACCAAGCACTAATAGCAAAATCTTCTTCTTCTTCTTCTTCTTCTTCTTCTTCTTCTTCTTCTTCTTCTTCTTCTTCTTCTTCTTCTTCTTCTTCTTCTCCTTCTTCTTCTTCTTCTTTCATTCGCTTGAAATATGTCTAAAACTGCAATGTTGTCTCTTTTCTTAATCTAACTGTCATTTTTAACTCACTTAGCGGTTCATAGAGTTTATCTTCCACTGTCGTCTCTCTAGGCCAGAAGCTTTGCCTAGGTATGTTATTTTTTGGGCAGTCTTGGAGTATGTGCTCTGCTGTCTGCGACGCCAATCCACATGTGCACATGGCTGTTTCACCAATCTTGAATTTTCTATACATGTGGTTGCGTAATCTATTGTGTCCTGTTCTGAGGAAATGTAATTTTGTTTCTTGAAGTTGTGCTCTAGTAAAGCTAACAATGCACTTCTAGTTTTTCGGTGATTCACTCTAGAAGAAGCCGTTGAGGCATAAATACGATCAGTTTCACAACGTGCTCACTCTAGAAGAAACCGTTGAGGGATAAATAAGATCAGTTGCGCAACGTGCTCACTCTAGAAGAAGCAGTTGAGGCATAAATAAGATCAGTTTCGCAACCTGCTCACTCAAGAAGAAGCCGTTGAGGCATAGATAAGATCAGCTGCGAAACATGCTCTCTTCAGAAGAAGCAGTTGAGGCATAAATAGGATCAGTTGCGCAACTTGCTCACTCCGGAAGAAGGAGTTGAGGCATTAATAAGAGCAGTTGCTCAACGTGCTTACTCCATAAGAAGAGGTTGAGGCATAAATAAGATCTGTTGCACAATGACCTCACCCCAGAAGAAGTAGTGAAGGCGTAAAGAAGATCATTTGCGCAACGTTATCACTCCAAAAGAAGCAGTTGAAGCATAAGTAAGATCAGTTGCGCAACGTGATCACTCTACAACAGGGGTCACCAAACTTTTTTCACGGCGCACCGGATTAGCTGAGAAAATGACGAGCGCGGGCTGGATAGTCATTCTGTACAATACTTGTGCCGGACTCCGTGGCGAAGGTCTTACGGACGCGGTTCGTAATCCGGAATACCCGCGTTCGAAAAACAGCTGCGCGCGATTTGGCAGCAGACAACGTTGCACTTATTTTTGTGCTATGTTATGGGCGCCGGTCGTTCAGAAAGCAATAGTAAACTACTGAACGTAAACTTCCCAAGACATCAACAACAGAAAACAATGCAGGTGTTGACTGCAAACGTCCTGTAAAGAATATACAGCTAACTTTAACAATAATTGCAAGCTAGAACGAAAGCTCTGGGGGGAAAAAAGTCGAAAAACTAAGTTAATCATGGGAAGGACGTGCAATGCACACACACACACACACACACACACACACACACACACACACACATACACACACACACACACACACACACACACACACACACACACACACACACAGCAAAGCAAAGCAAAGACAACCAACACAATTATTTACTAAACAAAGTTATCAAAGAAGGCGACGTTAGCAAAAAGATAGTTACATCAGACCTAATGTGCACATATCCGAATCTCACAAACTAAGCAGCAAAAGAGGTAAGGGAAATTTGTGAAACTGACGTGTGGCTTTCAATATACCATCAATGTTTGGTTTGGAATTGCTGCATCCAATCAAGAGAATTGCTTTCAAATGCTCATCAGTCAATCGCGTTCGATGTGGTCTCTTCACAGACTTAATTTTTAAAAAAATGTTTGCTCACAGACATAAGTTGTTCCAAACACTGATGCCATACCAGCGGCAAATTTCTTAAGTTTCGGAAACTAAACATCAAGTAAGCAGCGTTTCAATTCAACAAGTTTTCCTTCTCTGTGCTTCTCTTTCAACAAGTCATTTGTTTGCAAATCAATTAGCTCCAACTGTAGTTCAACTGGCACATCATCAAGGTTACAATCAAACGGATTCTGGAACAGAAGAATGTCACTGTAAATTCTGTCAAAATCTGAAAATCTCCCCAAACTCTTTGAAATAGTCAAAATGAGAAAGGTTTTCTCCTTCCAGTTGTGCTTCCAACAATGACAGCTTTCTCCGAGATCCTTTGATGGTTCTGTAGAGATCACAGACGAGGTAAACCTTTCCCTGAAGTTTCAAGTTCAGTTCATTCATTCCGACCAAAAATGACAACATTTATAGCCAGGTAGGATCTGACAGCTGTGAATCAGCTTTATCTGTTTCAGTGAGGAAAACATATATTTCGTTTCGGAGCTTGTAAAAACGAAGCAGGACTTTACCGCAGCTGAGCCACCTTAATGATATGTGATAAGGCAAGTCACAGAATTCAGAATCAAGTTATTCAAGAAAACCCTGGAACTGACGGTGATTGAGTGCATGTTCCCGAATGAAGTTCACAGCAGAAACGACTGGTTTCAGTACACACTCAATATCTAAGTCTTCCCACAGAGTACTTGCTGATGTATGATGCAGTGTATGAACAGAGCACCCGGAATTTGCAAATCTTCCAACCGAGTCCTGATCTGCCCCACCAGACCCTTCCTCACTCCAGCTATGTTTTTTTCCCTCCATCAACTGTAACACCTCGAGCTGATTCCGCTGAAGATTATAGTCTTGCAAAATTGTTTGCACTTCCACGAAAATGTCTTTCCCAGTTGTTGTTCCATGCATGCTGCAAATGGACGCCACCTCTTCCGTTATCTGAAAGTTCAAATTGACACCACGAATTAACACGACAAGTTGTGACATACTCTAGAGCAGTGGTTCTCATCCTTTTTTGGCCCGTGCCCCCCTTCACCATATTTTTAGAGCGTCATTTACCCCCCCCCCCCACTCTTTCGTATTTCCTACCTAAAAATTTGGTCTGTGCCCCCCATTACCATATTTTCAGAACGCCATTCCCCCCTTTAGTATTTCCTACCTAAAAATCCCGCCCCGCCTCTACACAGTATACACAATAATGGAAGCTAAATTTAATAGCACATACTAAAACAAGTCTAGACCTGCACATACAACATGATTTGTGGGTCTGCTTACTTTATAAATTGAATTTTAGAAGGGGGAGACGTACAGAACCGTACAGTATGAAGGGAAAAACAATATGAAGTAATCGGTTCTTGTATTAACGCGATCTTGAAATAATCTTAATTCCCCCCCCCACCCCTGGAAACCCTAAAATTTTCCCCCGGGGGGGGGGGGGAATTCCCAACCGGTTGAGAACCACTGGCCTTGACCCTTTAAACGTGTATATCTGTCGTATAATTATCCGATCCGGCTCTATATATGAGACAAACAATTTCAACCTCGTTAAACTTGCTAAAATGTGATTGCAGCGTAGTGCTTGAAATTTCCATTAATGGAATTGTCTCGACTGCACCCCCTTTATAACAGCCAGTTGAATCTCCCTGCACTGCCGATGTTGGCGTGTCCTGAAAAGCACTAGTAGTTTAAACGGGTACAGAGCGCTTTTGCACGCTGTCAGACATATTGGATATGTGATGTCAGTCCCATATTGTTATAGTTTAATCTTTCAATTGCAGGGAAGATACTCGCCAGAATTCTTCTCAATCGCCTCACAGCCCATCTCGATCAAGGTCTTCTTCCTGAGAGTCAATGTGGCTTCAGAAAAGAACGTGGAACTGTTGACATGATTTTCGCTGCAAGGCAGCTGCAAGAGAAATGTCAGGAACAGAACTGCGAAATGTTCTCCACTTTCATTGACCTTACCAAGGCTTTTGATACAGTCAGCAGAGAAGGACTGTGGAAGATTATGGCAAAATATGGCTGTCCACGAAAGTTTGTCCAAATAGTGCGTCTATTTCATGACGGCATGCAGGCAAGAGTACAGGAAAATGGTGAACTGTCTGAACCCTTTCCTGTCACCAATGGAGTGAAGCAAGGATGTGTCCTGGCACCAACACTGTTCAGCCTCATGTTTTCAGCCATGTTGATGAATGCCTTCGAGAACGACGACATTGGAATAGACATCAACTACCGTATGGATGGAAAGTTATTCAATCTCAGAAGGCTGAAAGCTAAAACCAAAATTAACAGCGGCACCGTCAGAGAGCTCCTGTTTGCTGATGATTGAGCTCTATACGCCAACTCAGAGGCGGACATGCAACATAATGTTTCAGCTTTCTCACATGCCTGTGCCAACTTTGGGCTCAATATCAACTTGGAGAAGACTGTAGTTATGTACCAGCCAGCTCCAGGGAATAATCACACTGTGCCGAATATCAAAGTGAATGATCATAGACTAAGTGTTGTGGACAAATTCACCTATCTTGGCAGCACCGTGTCACAAGCTGCCACAATCGATGACGAAGTGAATGCAAGAATCTCCAAGGCCAGTGCAGCCTTTGGCAGACTGTACAAGAATGTATGGGACAGAACTGGAATAAGCCTGCAAACAAAGCTAAAAGTCTACAAAGCAGTTGTATTATCCACACTGCTATATGCTTGTGAAACCTGGACTGTTTATCAGCGACACGCTAGGAAATTAAACCACTTCCACACAGTCTGCCTAAGGAAGCTACTGAAGATTAAATGGCAAGACAAGATTCCAGACACTGAAGTCCTAGAAAGAGCATCCATGCCCAGTATCCACACTCTACTGATGAAGAATCAGATTCGCTGGGCTGGTCACTTGACTCGCATGCCAGATCACAGGCTCCCTAAACGAATCTTTTACAGCGAACTGCGTTGTGGTAAACGCTCCCAAGGTGGCCAGAGGAAACGTTTTAAAGACACTCTGAAAATTTCACTGAATGCTTTTGGAATTCCTCATGACACCTGTGAGGCTGCAGCCAGAGACCGAAATTCGTGGCGTGCATCATTGCGCAAAGGTGCAGTCATATGTGAGGCAACCAGGACTGCAAGAGCTGTGAAGAAAAGGCAGGACAGAAAAACCACTGCAGGAAATCCTCCTACAGAAACGTCAAGCATTCTTTGCCCACATTGTCAAAGAACATTTCGAGCCAAAATAGGCCTTATCAGCCATCTTAGAACCCACGGCTCCACACCTTCAACCCCACTGGATGAAATAAATGGTCATCATCATTCTTGATGGACAAACAACATAGTTTAATCAGAGGTTATTGACGGTCAGCATCATGCAGATCTCTTTTACTTCCTGTGTTGTTTCCTGAACCCAATTTACCCTGGGTCAACCTAATAATCCAGATCATTTTTGTTAAAAACCACATCGATGTGTGTTCAAACAGATGACTACCGGGCCAGCAGGCATGTGTGCTATTCACTGCGCTAACGCGCCTGCCAGTATATACAACACATTACCCTCAACATGGACGAAATATCCAGTTGTCTAATAAAATTCATTTTATCGTGTTGTATGGTCATTCCATTATATTATTGCCTGTCTGGTACCGTTTTCTTTCATTCCTATAATTCTGCGTTGGTAACTCAACAATTGCGAGACTACCTGCTGTAATCCAGGGCACAACACCAACAGACAAAGGTTAAACGTTCTGAGGACATGTATCTTTTCTGTATCCTTGTACGGTGTGTTCATCATGGACAATGTTACAGATGCCACATTAGAAAATCCAGGTTTATGACTTTAAGTGTTACAGAAGTCTACGATACCAATAATAAAGAAGAAAATGAAAGTGCTGGCATTCTATCAAATCTGAACATAGAAGAAAATCTGCCTATAAACAACACTTTAAAGCTAACATAGTTTGGCCAAACTAAACGTCACCACGGCTTGGAAAGAGCAGTAAAAGAAGGCATTATTCCTGAAAGAAGAGGCGGGCGTCCTAAACCACGGTAGAAAAAATACTCGTAATTTAAGACACTAAGACCTAGAGGTCAGTAGACTCATCCAGCGCCACAGAATACCAAAACAAGATCCTAGCTTTCTCGCGTATCTGTAGCACTATGTTCTCTCCAAGTTTTTCTGTTCTCCGCACAACTGAACTTGCCGAAAGGCTGATAGTTCCAAACAAATCGGCTTTCTCAGGACACAAGTCATTTGCTGCTTCGATCATACACTCTTTGATGAAGTTGACATCAGTAAACGGCTTTTCTCATTCTGCCATCTTATGCACTGTTTTGTAACTTGTACGAGTGACAGATTCATTTTCAGCAAATTTTCTCGTGAAGAGATTTCCTTGTGTTTCAAAACCACGTTTTCAAAACCACGTTACGCTCCCCAGAGCGTAACTTTCCAAAACGTTTATTATGTTGATAGATGATTTGTTTCGTAGTGACGCCGAAGATTGGACTCTTTCAAAACGACAACACTTTGGCTGCATATTACGCAACTGGTTTTCTGGTCCTTTGTTTCCACAAAGAAGTACTTTACTCCCAATTCCTCACTGAAAAATCGACACTCGACGTTCACTTTTGTTTTCCTAGTAGCCATAATTAAGGATGAAGTACACGGGACCTGAAAATGAAAAAAGACATTAAATTATAAACATAATTAAAATCCTATTGAAACAGAAGAAAAGCAGAAGACTAGGGGTCACTTGTGAAGCTACGGTTCATCAAAGGTACATATACAGTTTATAGGTACCTTTGTGTAACCGCACAGAGATGATAGAGATAATAGCACAACGCCGACTGTTCATGGGCCGTAGAAGAAGAGAGGAATAAGAGACAGGAAGAATCTTATTCTATTTCTACGGCTAACAAGAAAAGAAAAGATTTAGAAATATCAGAAGAAAGTCAGGTCCGTGTACAGGGAATCAGAATAATGTAATTGAAAAGAAACAACAAGATCTGATTAATATGCCAATGCACAAATAAATAAAATTCATGATTAGATGCAATAACAAAATAGGCATCCCCATGCATAAACATACACATGATCATCCTTCACAGTACCATGATCATCCATCACAGCATGGGTAGTCATCCAACACAGTACCAGTGATCTTCCATCACAACATGGATAATTATCCAACACTGTAACAGTAGTCTGATACACAACACCAGCAATTATCAGACACCAAGATGGAACAAAGGTAATTCATTCAGTAGCATGTCCTTTGCAGAACCTTGCTCCCATAACAACCTTCCGGAAAACCTCTCGATCATAAGCAAGATGTCCCGCTTCAGATACACCCATCTGGAGATCATCTACCACATCCTGCACCCATCTTCTCTTTGCACTTCCTCGTCCTCTCTTGACAAGCATATAAATTTATTTTTTTTTTGCATATCCTTTATAGGACATCGCTGTCAACATCAGCATCTTTCGGCTGATTGTTGATTTCTTGGCAAGATTACGCTCAGCAGTTTGCCATTGCTTTCTGAGCGGCCGGCTCACATACCCCGTAAATTACCGACGCGATTCGAACCACTGCTGATTCTCACCGTCGTCACGTTACTCACGAGAGCATACGAGATTACGAAGAAAAGTCGCTAACCTCTAGGCCAGGAAGCCGGCCCCAGGCATATTCCCCTCCATTATTGTTCTCGGGCACAGACATAGCTGTTCTATTCCTATATTCCTATCTAAACTATGAAGGTTCATTCAAAACTCACCCCACAGCAGATAATCGTCAATCCACAATCAAGATCCTCTTGGATCTTTTGGATCTTCACAGGGCCTGTCTGCCCTCTCAATTGCGGTCTGGAAAAACAGTGGCCCCTCTCGGCCGTGTCTGGGGCACGTTAGCCCATCTGCTTGGTAGTGACTCAGTGGGATGAGTTCAAACCCTCTGCTGAAAATTAGACATCAGCATCTCTTCGGCCTCAGTTGTTCTCAAGGCCAAAGAGGCGGGAACATGGCGTGACTGGGCTCTTATAGGCACACCAACACAACATCCCAGCATCCTATACATTTTTTACCAGGGTATTATGGGATATGCTACTCCATACTCTTGTAGAGCCGCGGCAGGCGGCTTCATTTGGTAATAGAATATATCTCATAATAAGGTTTGCAAAATTTATAAATATACATAAATAGATGTCCCGCTTCATAAATATACATAAATATAACAGCCTAGAGCAGCCAGGTTTCCGCACGTGTGAAGATCTCCTATTATTCTAAACATAATATTTACATTTAAATTGTATC
Organism: Cepaea hortensis; assembly: GCA_963921405.1. NCBI lineage: Eukaryota > Metazoa > Mollusca > Gastropoda > Stylommatophora > Helicidae > Cepaea > Cepaea hortensis. The sequence continues at coordinate 5,105,804 of OY992893.1, forward strand.
ACAACGTCTCGTGTTTCATACGTTATATCAAGCCAGTTCGAGTATCGTCGCGGGCCGGATGAAATGACGTCGCGGGCCGGATCTGGCCCGCGGGCCGTAGTTTTGTGACCCCCTGCTCTAGAACAATGGTGTCAAACTAAATCGCTTAGCGGTCCAAAACTCAAATCACACGTAAGGTTGCGGGCCGGACAGGATAAACATTCAAGAAGCCGACAATTAAACCTGTTTTAAACAATAATATAATTTAAAACATAAAAATGTTTTAATAATAAAACGTCATTGGTATACACACATTCACTCTTACGTCAATTTGTCAGAGCATGTTTGGCATCTTTTCTTGGCTACAAGTTCGTTTATGTTTGGAGTAATGTTCTGTGTCATTGAGATTCTCATGATGGACTGCAAGTGTTCATCAGTGAAACAACTCCTGTGTGATGTTTTGTTAATCTTCATCACAGAAAACAGCTGCTCACACAGATATGTGCTACCAAACATGCTCAAGGTTCGAGCCGCATGTAGACGATGCCGGGGCATCTCTTCAGGAATGAAACGAGTGAACTGTGCAGGCCCCACAGTGTCGTACTTTGCCTTTAGTGTCCCATTACACTGCAGCTTTATTAACTCCATCTGCTAATTTACAGGTGCAGTTTCCACATCTATGGCAAATGGATTACGAAACAGATCGAAAAGGTGATGTAATATTCGGGCATTACACTACTTTCAGTTTTTATTTGCCAATCCAAAACGAGCATCTGAACGTTGCTAGGTAACTATAACGACGAACACTAACTCACTACACAACTTTTACTTACATTTATTCTGATCGAAGCGAGAACGCTCTCAGGTAGCCTATAATTCGGAAGGCTGCTAATTAGGGAATTTGATTTGTACTTTACATCGTGACCATAAAAAAATAGTTTTTCCTAAAATTCTCTCCTGGGCCAAATATATTTGTACGTCAGTTGAGACCTCTCGGGCCTGATATGGTTGTAAGGCAGGCCGGATGTGGCTCGCAGGCCTTGAGTTTGACACATGTGCTCTAGAAGAAGCAGTTGAGACATAAATAAGATCAGTTGAACAACGTGCTCTCTCTAGAAGAAGCAGTTGAGGCATAAACAAGATCTGTTGCGTAAAGTGCTCACACTAGAAGAAGTTGTTGAGGCATAAATAAAATCAATTACGCAACCTGCTCACAAAAGAAGAAGCCGTTGAAGCATAAATAAGATCAGTTGTGCAACGTGTTCACTCCAACAGAAACAGTTGAGGCATAACTATGATCAGTTGTGCAACGTGCTCACTTTAGAAGAAGCGGTTGAGCCATAAATAAGATCAGATGCGCAACGTGCTCACTCTAGAATAAGCAGTAGAGGCATAATATGATCAGTTTCGCAACGTGCTCAACTATAAAAAGCCGTAGACTCATAAATATGATCAATTGCGCAAAGTGCTGACTCCAACAGAAATAGTTGAGGCTTAAATAAGTTCAGTTGCGCAACGTGCTCAACACAGAAGAAGAAGTTAAGGCATAAATATGATCAGTTGCGCAACATTCTTACTCTAGAAGAAGCAGTTGAGGCCTCGATAAGATCAGTTGCGCAATGTGCTCACTCCAGACAAAGCAGTGGAGGCATAAACAAGATCAGCTTCTTCTATAGTGAGCACGTTGTGCAAATGATCATATGTTTGCCCCAACTGCCTCTTCTGTGGTGATGTAAAGAATGAATGTAGTAGTAGTTACTTGTTCTTCTTTACCACTTTAGTGTCGTCCCTGGAGTGAAGGGAATCCACACCCACATTTGTTTTAATTCCATATCTCTATTCTGAAGCTATCCAGCAGACTCCGTCCACACACTCCCTCAATCTGAAGACACCTTCTTCTCACTCTTGCTCACTCCTGGATCATGCCCCCTCTCATTCTTCCCCAACATCACATACTTGACAACTCTAGCCTCAACAAATAAAATCAAGAAATTTATTAAAGCAAAGAGTATATGTAGGAGAAGTGTGTGTGTGTGTGTGTGTGTGTGTGTGTGTGTGTGTGTGTGTGTGTGTGTGTGTGTGTAAGTTGTAGAATGGGTGACGTGTATTCTAATGGTAGACCAGTGATTTAGAAGCAAAGTCTGTAACATCATAGTGCTTGGCACACAACAGCACCATTTATTCCGGACAGTGAACCTCACCCAGAAGATGACAACTTTCTCCAATCACTCGAACAAACAGGATGCTGGTAATCCGATAGACACTGTTGATCTTGGTCTTCACACTACCACACGGTGAAGTTACTCTGTTTCATAATGTTTGTTGAACTGATAATCTTCCAATTAACTGAAATGTCACTTGGGGAAAATCTAATGTTCATAAGTCTCTGATTATAACATTTTCCCCTCTTTTAGAACCCAGCCTATTAATGTTTGTTAGGTAGATGTGTGTGTGTGTGTGTGTGTGTGTGTGTGTGTGTGTGTGTGTGTGTATATATATATATATATATATATATATATATATATATATATATATATATATTTCCTTGGTATGTGAGTTATTAATCTTCGGTGATGAAGCTTATCACTCATTAAACACAACACTTATGTTCATTAAGTCCTGCTCAGCAGAAGCCAGGTTTCTGCGGAACAACTAGGCTCTGAGCCCCGTGTAAAAACCTCTCAGCAACCTCTGTCTTCTTTCCATGAGCCATCATTGTATAAAACTTTGAACTGCTTCTTCGTAATAAATCATCTCACACTCACGTGGAACACTCAAGGGGAACTGTAAATGGAACCTGTAGAGTAGATAACATCATGGTGAGGGCAACTCAATCCTGAATGTAATTAGATGATTGTAGGCCAATAGCAGCACTCAGATCTATAACAGAGATCCGATCTCTGTCATACGGCCAAATCGCGCATCACAATGGTCTTATACATGGCAACACCAGGAAAGAATAAAGGAACGGGTAGAAACCCAGCAGATGCCCTACTGGAAGATCCTACCATTTCACATTCCCCTCCTCCCTCTCAACCATCCTTAATCTCTCTAATTATTATTCCACTACATTGTCCTCAACTCCCCGAGTAAAATGATATATCACACAAGCTAGTTGAAGCCACACAATAGGATACCAGTGCCGACGCTCCTATGATACTTTCTAGCACCGCACTTATAGAACATTCTATCACTAATAATAATACATTATATCACCGCACCTATAATACATTATTTCTATCCCTAATCATACTCTTAAGTTGGATATTAGTAATAGCCTACCATATGCTTATTTCTGTTGCCACTCGAGAAACTATGCAATCAAATTGGATCTATGTCCGTGGATAACTATCACCACTAAGACATTATAGTTTCACTCATGTAACGCAACTCGGAATAATGCACCTATCCTAACACTTCAGAATGTTTTTCTCGACTCCCTCCACCTGTTTACCGCAACTGGGTTTTATATGGGTGCTTGAGTGACGTCACCAAAAAGTCCAGACGTCAATCAGTCCAGAATCTGGCTTTGTCCCCCTGTTTCTAGACTAACCAGAGTCAATTAGCTGTCAAGTTTCCTTTTCATCTGGGGAGTTCTTTGTCTCATCCAACAAATATCCCGGCTGTCTGTGAGCCAGAGACCTTTCCCTCACATCACAGAATCCTTCCGACCTCTAGCAGACATTCTGTCTATCACTTGCAACGGCCAACTCCCGCTGTGTAAACAGATGACGCCAGTGCACATCCCTCGAACAACAACCTGTCACCAAATTGTCGACCGTGTGCGGACATCGCGACGTGACTCACTTTGATCTCATACCCCAATGCTGACCAGGTGCAGACAGTTTTAACAACGTATTTTTCTTAGTCTGTTCAACCTCAAAGGGTTGCTGTTTTTGCTGACTAAGGTCGGGTCTAGTTTGTGATCGATCGACACGAACAAGTTTATTTATCTCGTGACAGGTGAGCACGTTGCGCAAATGATCATATTTATGCCACGACGTTTTCTTGTATAGTGAGCACGTTGCGCAAATGATCATATTTATGCCACGACGTTTTCTTGTATAGTGAGCACGTTGCGCAAATGATCATATTTATGCCCCAATTGCCTTTCCTATATTGAGCACGTTGCGCAGATGATCATATTTATGCCCCAATTGCTTCTCCTATAGTGAGTACGTTGCGCAAATGATCATATTTTTTAGACAACGGCTTCTTCTATAGTGAGCAAATGATCATATTTATGCCCCGACTGCTTCTTCTATAGTGAGCAGGTTGTGCAAGTGATCATATTCGTTATCCAAATGCTTAATCTAGAATGAGCACGATGCGCAAATAATCATATTTATGGCCCAACTGATTATTCTATAGTGAACACGTTGCGCAAATGATCATATTTATGACCCAACTGCCTCTTCTATAGTGAGCACGTGGCGCAAATGATAATGTTCGTGCCCCAACAGCAGGGCCGGATTTTGACTTGATAAGGCCCTAAACTATTTGAAATATGGGGCCCTTTATAAGTCCAGATATTAGTTAGTTAGTTAGTCGACAGATCATCCTCATTGCACACCGAACCATTCAGTCCATAAGTGCTCGGATCAAGTTGGCACTTGCACCCACTCCTCGCCAGGTTCTAAGTCCTCAAGTGAACACACCTGTTGAAGAATGTCTTCGGCTTGACCCATCCACGACCGTCCTCTTTTTAACCTGCTGCCCTTCACCATCCTAATTTCACTATGAGGTAGATGTGAGTTTGCGTTAATTCTGAGGTAGGCGCGTGCCCTGCAAACTGTATTCTCTCTTCAATGGTTGGAAAATCAAGAAGGTAGCGCATCGCCCTGCATGCTGTATCTCTTGTACATCCAAGAATAATGCGCATAGCTTCATTCTGTATCCTTTCCATCCTTTCTATCTGCTTATAGCTGAGAGTCAGGATTGCCATTGCCTACTCCAGAACAGACATGACAAATATCCAGTCCAGATATTCTATGTCATATATACATATATGACAATTGCTCACTCGGACAATATTTTTTGGGGCCCCCAAGCTATAGCTTGTGTAGCTTATACGTAAATCCTGTACTGGCAGGCAGCAATTGAGCCCACTACACACCCCATGTCGAACTCTGGCAATATATATATATATATATATATATATATATATATATATATATATATATATATATATATATATATATATATACTAGCTGACCCGGCCCGGCTTCACCCAGTCCCTGGTGGGGAGCATCTCATTTAATTCATATAAGTAGTCATATAAGCTCCCGTTCCCGACTATCTGTCTGTCTGTCTGTCTGTCTATCTGTCTGTCTGTCTGACCCGGCCCGGCTTCACCCAGTCCCTGGTGGGGAGCACCTAATTTAATTCATATACGTAGTCATATAAGCTCCCGTTCCCGACTATCTGTCTGTCTGTCTATCTGTCTGACCCGGCCCGGCTTCACCCAGTCCCTGGTGGGGAGCATCTCATTTAATTCATATACTTAGTCATATAAGCTCCCGTTCCCGACTATCTGTCTGTCTGTCTATCTGAGCCTGCCCGGCTTCACCCAGTCCCTGATGGGGAGCATCTCATTTAATTCATATAAGTAGTCATATAAGCTCCCGTTCCCGACTATCTGTCTGTCTGTCTGTCTGTCTATCTATCTGACCCGGCGTGGCTTCGCCCAGCTCCCGGCGCACAGTAACTTAAAAGAATGTCCTTCCACACACCATCCATTATTTTTAATGAAAACTATTTTTAATCACCTACATGACTGTAGATAACTTCTTTAAGCATAAAAAGATGAGTTAAATGTTATGCATTATGCATTATTTTTATGAAAACTTTGAAAATGCCTTAAAGATTATATCATTATTTATTATAACTCATATGCCTGTAAATAACTATACACAAAGAGTTTATAAATCTTTGAAAACGATGCAACAATATGACTATAAAGTATATAGAAATGTTATTAAAAGTTATGCCCCTTGAAATAACTGTTCTAGAGTTAAGTCCCCTTGCTATATAGAAATTATAATGAACAATGAAATATTAAATTTTAGTAAGTAAGTAGCCGAAAAAAAAACAAACTAAAAACTAAGACAGAAAGTTGCACAGGAATTAAAAGAAAACGTAGAAAATTTCACCTCAATCGGGTGGACCGTTCGCGAACGCATAAAGAACGGACATACATACAGTCTCTTATATATATATATATATATATATATATATATATATATATATATATATATATATATATATATATATATATATATATATATATATATATAAAACACAATGATGCAGGTGACAAATTAATTGAATTTTGCACAGAAAATGAGTTAACGATAGCCAACACACTTTTTAAACAACATCCAAGAAGACTCTTCACATGGAAGTCTCCAGACAGTTTTACCAAAAATCAGATAGATTATATTTTCATACAAAGAAGATGGAGATCAAGCATAACATCTGCAAAAACCCTACGAAGTGCAGACTGTGATACAGATCATCAGTTATTAGAAGCAGATCTGAAATTAAAACTCAAAAAGCTTACCCGAGAACCAAGGCCACTTCGTTTTGATCTCACAAACATACCAGACGCATACAACATAGAAGTTAGGAATTGCTTTGTGGTCTTGATGTCTGTACAAGAAGAAATGACACCTGATGAACTGGCAGTACAAGCTAGATATATCTTGATAAATGCAGCCAAAGATCTAATTTCGACCAAGAAAAAGCAACTTAAGCCATGGATTACATTAGACACGTTAGAATTAATAAAACAACGAAGGGAGCTGAAACAGAAAGGAGATGAATCAATTAACCGCAGGATGAAGTATAAATATTTAACTCGAGAAATAAGAAAGAACACAAGAAAGGACAAACATCAATATATACAAGATTGCTGTACCAGAATAGAGCAATATCATAAGGCTGGAAGAGATTATGAAATGTTCAAAGAAATAATGTTATTGACAAGAAATGTTCAACCTCAATTGAATGTTATCTGTGACAAGATGGGAAATACCTTAACAGAATCTAGACAAATTCTAGAAAGATGGCAGGAGTACTGCAGTGGAATGTATGATATGAGTGACAGTGAGGATATGAATGAGATACATGAGCCAATGACAGTAGAGACAGAACCTGAACCCTCATTAGATGAAATTGCTTGGGTTATAAAGAACCTGAAGAATGGTAAATCACCTGGATGTGATGAGATACCAGCTGAACTAATTAAAGCGGGAGGAGAAGAAAGCATACACATATATCATGCATTATGTACAAAGATTTGGAAATATGGTATATGGCCAAAAGATTGGAAGAGAACTATCTTCATGCCAATACCAAAAAAGGGCAACCTGAAATTATGCACCAACTATAGAACTGTTGCCCTGATCAGTCATACAAGTGAAATTCTACTGAAAGTCATAATGCGAAGACTTAGTAAGAAAATGGAAGAAGAGATTAATGTAGTTCAAGCTGGATTTACACAAGGAAGAGGAACAAGAGATCACATTCTCAATATGCGTTTAATAATAGAGAAGTGCAGAGAATTTAATGTAAATCTATTCTCATGTTTTGTGGATTATTCAAAGGCATTGGACTGTGTACAACATCATAAACTTTGGGAAATCATGAGGAATATGGGCTTCCCATCACATGTAGTACATCTCATAAAAATGCTATATCTAGACCAACAAGCAGCAGTTAGAATAGATGGCGAGACATCAGATTGGTTTGACATCAAGCAAGGAGTCCATCGGGGCTGCGTGCTGTCACCCTATTTCAATTTGTTTAACCTGTACGCCGAAAATATAATGAGAAATGTAAGAGATGATATAAACAGGGAGCTATATATGATGCCCTAAATATCGGCGGTCATGACATACCGGAGATTCGATATGCTGATGATACAGTATTACTATCCACAACACAGAATGGCATAGAAAACCTAATAGCCTCAACCCAATTGAATAGTGAAAATCACAACTTATATCTTAATAAGCAAAAACAAAGATAATGCATACAGATAAAACTACTATGGAGAAAGAAATATACATTAATGGGGGAAAATTGGAGGTGGTGGAAAATTTTGAATATCTTGGGTCATTGATTACCAATAACGGTGACACAATGAAAGAAATTAAACGGCGACTATCCATTGCTCTTCAAAGACTAAAACAGATGAATAAATAATGGAGTGGGACAGACAGAACTACAAAAATTAGATTTTTAAGAGCATGCATCTTTCCCATTGCAACATACGCCCGTGAGACATGGACACTTACTAAACAAGCTGAACAGCGCATACATGCCTTTGAATATAAATGTTATAGACGAGTTCTAAGAATATCTTGGGTAAAGAAAAGAACAAATGCATCCATACTTCAAGAGTTGAATATTGAGGAGGGATGGCTATTAAAGACGATAAAACAAAACAAATTGAAGTATTTTGGTCACTTGAAACGTCACGACAGTTTGGAGAGAACAATAATGGAAGGGTATATGCCTGGGATGAGAGGAAGAGGAAGGCCAAAGAGAAGATGGGTGCAGGATGTGGCGGATGATCTCCAGATGGATGTATCAGACATGGGACATCTTGCTTGTGATCGAGAAGTTTTCCGGAAGGTTGTTATGGGAGCGAGATTCTGCAAAAGGCATGCTACTGAGTGAATGAATTATTAGACTTCAGGATGATGCATTGTACTCTGTGAATGATTTAATGCAATACACATATAAATGCACGTGTCACTAATTATCTACAGAGGAATCATGGAATGTTTAAATATTAAATATTATTTGTCTTGTAACGTATAAAAGTAGACAGTACCAAATTGCAGGAGGTTAACTTGTGCAGTGATCAGCTTGCGACAAGGAGACCTCTCTCATGTTGACATCATGGCGCCGGCAGCCATCAACGCGGCGAGTCTGCAGTTTCTCAAACAGGCCTACAGCGTGAAATCTGTGCACTCCTCCAAGACCGTGAGTAACTTCAGACATGATTTACTTCAACACACAGTGAAAACAGTTAGGTGTCAGTGACTCCTGCGGGAACGAAAATGTCTTATGTAATATCCCACTTTTCCGCAGGAGTCTGTCACTCACTGTCACTTCAGTTCACCACACACTCCACTGACTTGCACATGACGAACGTTTCTGTCAAGTGGTTTCATTGTGTATTGTATGTATTGCTATATCCTGCTGCAGCTGTTACTTCTCTTATCCTTTATTTACTTCAAAGTTTGCCAGGCTTGTGTGTAACGTCAGTCTATCATCATGTGCCTTGACAAAAGATAGGTAGACATTAACCCTTTTTTGTGCAGAGTTATAATCACATTATAAGCCAGGAGTGCAGGGAGTGGCCAGCAGGGGCCACGGAAGTGGAAATCCAGCAACTAATTCAGGACAATGCTCACTCGAGTGATGTGATTATCTACACAGATGGTTCGGTGTCAAGAGGTGAGAGAAGTGACTGGGGGTTCATAGCCAAAGCTAATGGTCGATGTTTGGGGCAGGAGAGCCTGGCATATGATACCACAACATCCAGCTTAAGAATGCAGGTGGAGGCAGTCACTGTGGCTCTCCGCTGGATGGATAATACGACACACACACACATCGTGATTGTAACTGACTCAGAAAGCATGCTGACGAGGGTAGGACGGGCAGGCTTCGTGCGGAGTGGCTTGCTTCACTTCGGAGGTCACGGGTGACAAGCATCGCCTGGATCTTTTCTCCAGGACATGCCGGTTTGCTGGGAAATGAACAGGCGGACAGATTGGCTGGCTCTGCAGAACTTGGTGGAGTACTGATATATGACAAGGCAGACGTGGTTGCGGCCTTGGGGGAGCACGTGCACACCTCGGAGGAGCAAATGGATTACCATGGTCTGGCAAGAATGAGACAGCGAGGAGTGACGAGCGGATCTGGCCGACGCTCAACGCTCAGAGGAAAGGCGAGACGGACTTATAATCAGATTGCTACTGGTACTATTAGTGTTGGAACTCTTCGCTGGCTGCTGAGGATGGGGACGGAGCACTTATGGGAATGCCCCGAATGCTGTGATGTCGATTCCTAGATCAATCAATCAATCAATCAATAACCCTTTTAGGATGGAACAACACTGGGCCAAATTTAGCTTTCCCTCTGAAGAAGGAGTCATTTTTTAAGTACAGAAATGACTGAAGTGCCAATTTTGAAAATTCCAAATAAAAAATTAGAACCCTATATAGATATATACAAGTATATATATTCTTAAAGAGGATATAGTCAAGTTTATTTCTGTGTATGATTGAAGTTGTTTTGTTCATGTTTATGCAAATTTGATGACCTCATTTGTATTTTGTGAAAAATAAAATATTTCATACCACTATGTATGAATTGGTACTACATATTTTTAAAACATGGTACTCATCTAAAATTTCCTCATTGAATACCTACACCACTTTAGAATAATTTTAAACACTTATGGTTAAAACAATAACCATGAAGTCCCTTTTGACATTTGTAATAGGTGAGCTATCATCTGGTGACGTGTTTTGGTCCGGACATCGCCATGAATGGATATAGATGAACACGATCCTCTTTATTCCCAATACACAAAACCACGGGGACACGAGGTCAAAATCCTCATGGGCACTTTCTGTATCACTACAGTCATTATCTGACAGTCCTGAACTGTCAAAATAACTACTATCAGAGCTAGTCAATGCTAGCACGTCTTCGGGTTCAAAGCTGGCCATTTTAAAAATAAAAACTTTACGAAAAACTGGGTTACTTCACAAAGAAAGCGCAAAATAATATCCACTTGTATGAATCACGCTAACTAAACTGCCATTTGCAAGCTAAAATGGCTGAGGATTGCAAGGAAGCATTTGATTGGTCTGTACTATTAAAAGCAAACCAATCAAAGCAGTTCTTACAAGCGCGGCCGATCAAATCGGCCGTCCGTCGTCTTCAATAGTCATGTGACATCATGAGATGGCCGTGTTCTCAGCCCGGCCAGAGTAAAAGGGTTAAGGTGCCTCCCTCTGAGGCTAAGCAGCCATGTGCAGGACTTGACGATTCTTTGGGTGAGCCCACTACCAGAGCGCTGTGTGTCGGCTCTGCAGTTACGATGGAAGCCTCCTTGGATGGCGGGGAATGCCTATGGTCTGCCCCTGCCTTCCCTTGAGCCTTGAGGGCTGACCGGGATGTCTTCGGCTGTTCTAAATGGGGCAGCTGGGATAGGAGATGACACCACGACAGTGAAAGTCAAACGTCCTACGAAACACCTGGGAAGGTACCCGGCCAACAAATACCTGAAGAAGTTGGATGTGTCGGCAAAAGGTGCAAATATCACAGCTCTGCTGTAAACAGGCACCACACATTTACATCTAAAACAACATTCCGGATGAATACAGAAGAAAAAGAAGTTTCTCAGCAGGATCTGAACAAAATGTTTTTGTCTCAGTTTTGTAATACTGGCTTATTACATTGTCTTGATTGTTTTAATCATGTTTTCAGTAGCTAATTTCCAGTATTCATGGGTAATGATAATGCCATGCAAGCTATACTTTCAGGATATTACACTAGATGTTGGCGATGGGAAGAAAATATCTGGGATTTCATGTATTGCTAAACACCTACAGAGGACGTCAGCCGAGTTCAGAGGTATTACCTACTTTTGGTTTTCTCTGCCCTTGTTTTGTTTTTCCGTGTCAGATTATGATGTGGCAGCTGGTGTGTACTTCATTCATGGTGCTATTGACAGACATTTCATTGACACATCGTTTGTTGGTGTGATGTTTGCCCTATTTCTATTGTGTCAAAGTTTTAGAACTCTCTGTGGGCCGCTGTCTTGTGGTATTCTTGTTATATGACCAAGTCATCGATGTATTAAGTCTATTCTAAAACTGGTACTGTCTTCTAGCTTCCTGATGTCCTTTCTGATCTTGTCTCCTAGTTGCAATTACAACTCTGTGTACAGTTGAATTGTAACTTATTTAATCACAATATTTTAGCAGCATTTTGGGTCAGTTTATACCATATCTTCAGTTGTATAAAACTGAAGATTGTTTATTATTTTTGTATACATTATTTTATATATATATATTGTCAGTGACTAAGCTTTGTAATCAACATTAACAACGAATCAACAGTGTTTCCTTTTTGTTGCTTCAGTGTCACTGTAATGTCAGTGTTTAATCTGTATGTTATTCTCACTTCATTCTGTCTTCTATTATTTTTGTTGAAAAACTTGTCTCAAGAGTACTGACCCAAGGTTTGTCTTGGAATCTCACTTCTGAATATATTTCTTTGTTATGTTTTGTATAATTGTTTCCCAGTGTTGACTTTGTGATCATATTTTCAATGTGATGTATTGAAGTTTTTTGTCCCCATTCTTTATTTTATCATTGTTGCAAACTAGGCTGTGTAGAGTTGAGTTCAATCACGAATCAACATCACACCACTCTGGGATCCCTCCTCAACTTCAACAGCCAGCAAAGAGTCCCAATACTAATGATACCAGTAGCAGTCTCATTATGTGTCCGTCTGGCCTTTCCTTGAAGTCCTGAGTGTTGGCCAGATCCTCTGGTCGCTCCCTGCAGCACCATTCTCTCCAGGCTGTGGTGATCTACCAATTCTATACTATACACATGATTCCAAAGTCCCCCGACCACGTCTGCCTTATCATGCACCAATACCCCACCAAGTGGTGCAGTCCCAGCCAACCTGTCCGCCTGCTCGTTTCCCACCACACCAGCATGTCCTGGGAGGAAAATCCAACAGATGCTCTCTATTTTTGATTGATTAAAGTGAAGCCTGCCACTCTGCCCAAAGACTGGCTTGTCACTGTAGTTTATTGACACCTGTCCCTTAATGTATTTGAGCTTCACTTCCTCATTTATTGAAGCCTCACTTTCTAATGTATGTGAGCCTCACTTCAAGTATTTGAGCTTCACTTCCTCAAATTTGTGAGGCTAATTTCCTAATATATTTGAATCTTCTTTTATATGGAGAAGGCTATCTTAATGTTTGTAATTTCAGTTCCAAGTGGAGGCAGGGTGAATTGTTGTCTTACTGGTACAGTTTTATTGTTTTTTCCTTCATCTCTCCCTCCCTCACTTTGTCTCTTTTGCTCCTCCTTTCTTTCTCTCCCTCATGTAACCTTATCTCTCTCTCCTGCCGTCTTTCCATAATTTATTTCTTTCTCATCTGTCTCCCTGCTTGGACACTCTCTAGTACCCCTCCCTCAATCAGTCACCCAGAAAGAGTATAGATTTGGTTGTACAAGACCACTGATTACTGTATGAGAAAATATAAAACTGCTGTATAGTATAATCATGAATGCATGAAGCAGTATTGTGTGTGTGTTGTGTCTGCAGACCTATCTCTGGAAGATCGCATGCAGGTGGAGCAGTGGCTGGAATACACGTTGTACATAGAGAACCTGCAGGATGGGGAGTCTGAGCGGGCCGTCTTACAGGTAAGTCAGTTCAGGTACAGATAACTACACATCAACCATCTACTATCCCCTCTGCCGTGCGTCCACCTTGACGAGGTAGAGGGGCTTGAGCGTTCCAATGACCCCAAGAGCTATGCCGACGGTAGCACAGCTACTGGTAGGGTCACCCATGTCGGACAGGTCAAGGGAGAGGGACCAGACGAAGTGACGCACAAACCTGCTGCCTTGTAGGTAGACTGGGGACAGTCAAAGGCTAGGGAAAGCATCCCGAAAAATGCTTGTCGAAATTGGATGTACTGAGCCACAGGCTTGACAAAGAAGTGCAACGTAACTTAATTCATGATGTCACAAATCAAAATTAATCGATATGGTGCTAATCCCGTGAAGTCCCATCAGGCGGTGATAGTGCCGGGCCCCCTGCCTCGAGGGGGTCCACCCATGACTACTGGTGGTCACCTTCCCCTGTGCTGTGGAGTCAAGGCACAGAGGAGTAGGTTAAGAGCTATTGACCAAATACCCCGGACACTCAACATACTACAGTGGAATGCCGAAGGAGTTTACAAGAAGAAAGACTCCCTAACACAGCATCTTCATAAAGATAGAATAGATGTGGCATGCATTCAAGAGACACATCTCAACGCCAATCACAAATTCTCAGTCAGAGGATATCAGGCCACACGTTTTGACCGCGAAGGACACAAAGGAGGAGTTCTAATACTTACACGAAATACAATACCTTGCAGCGAAGTATCTGTGATCTCTGACAACCAAACGGAAATTATAGGTGTTGATATAATGATAAAGGATGTGAAAATAAGAATCTACAATCTGTATAGCCCAGCAGATAAGGACCTTACACTCTCAAACATGAAAATAACTGACACAAACTGCATTATTGTCGGAGACTTTAATAGCCGTTCAGAAAGATGGGGATACCCAGATACTGACAAAAGAGGAGATGAATTGGAGGACTGGGAAATAGACTCAAATCTCCATCTACTCAACAAAGCGGATGACACACCGAGCTTCTACTCCAGAAGATGGCTTACCACTTCTACTCCAGACTTAGCTTTCTGCACAGGAGACATCCTCCACAAAATCGATCGCCATGTGCTGGACCAATTAGCAGGTAGTGACCACAGACCAATCAAGCTTGAAATGAATATGGAGTATGTTCCACAGGAGCAAAAGCCCTTGCCCCGCTGGAATTACAAACGAGCAGATTGGGACAGATTTGCCATACTAACAGACAAATATTGTGAAAACATAAATACACGATATGGCAACATAAAGCAAATGGTGGAAAGTCTAAACAGAGCGATAATACAGGCAGCCACTGAGTCCATTCCAAGAGGAGCGAGGAAAAATTACAAACCATACTGGACTGAAGAACTACAAAGTTTGGAGGACAAAGTTGAAGATGCCAGGAAGACAGCAGAGAGAGAACAAACAATTGAAGCAAACATCTCTCTCAAAGCCATCTCAGCAAAATATAAAAGAACAGTAAATCAAACAACAAGAGATTGTTGGAGGGAAAAAACAGAAAACCTTAATTTTGACAGGGATGGAAACAAACTATGGAAACTAGTGAAAGCCATGAACAATGAAGGACCTAGAAACAAACAAATAACAATTAAACAAGGAAATGCCTTGCTTACAGGAAAAAAGGCTGCAAATGCACTAATGGAACACTATGCAAATGCAAACCACATTGATATTACAACCGAACAGAAGAAAGCAATCAAAGACAAACAGATACATCATAGAAATACAGAGACAGCAGCAGAATATATGATGGCAAATCTAACAATGGAAGAAATGGAACAGGCAATGAATACCCTAAAAAAGAAGAAATCACCAGGAAAGGATGGAATCACAAATGAAATGCTAATAGGACTAGGCACCAAGGCAAAGAAGAAACTACTAGCAGTCCTAAATAACAGCTGGAAGAGAGGAATAGTCCCACAGGCATGGAAGGAAGCTATACTAATACCAGTCCCAAAGAAAGGAAAAGACCTGGAAGAACCAAATGGCTATCGACCTATCAGTCTACTTAGCTGTGTAGGAAAATTAATGGAACGCATTATCAATGGCAGGCTAACATGGCATCTGGAAGAAAACAAACTCTTAACACCACACCAAGCAGGATTCAGAAAATACAGATCCACTGAAGATCAAATAACCTATATAGCTCAGGAAATAGAGGATGCCTTCCAAGAGAAAAAGCACACACTAGCAGTCTGGATAGATTTAGAAAAAGCATTTGATAAAGTATGGAAGCAAGTACTGAAAGTAAAACTGCAAAACATGCATGTTTGTGGAAAAATGTATAAATGGATCAGCCACTACCTTGAGAACAGAACTGCCAGGACAAAAGTACAAGGACAAACAAGCAAAATGATGCTGCTGGAGCAAGGTGTCCCCCAAGGAGGAGTTCTTTCACCAACATTATTCCTAGCATATATAAATGACATCACAGAAAATTTTCCAGCCAGAGTACACACATCCTCCTTTGCAGATGACCTAGCCATATGGACATCTGAAGAATATATTAGTACAGCTAACAGCAGAATACAGCAAGCCTTATTAGCGCTAGAGGACTGGTCAAAATCATGGCTAGTAAAGATAAGTGAGGAGAAAACAACATGCACAGTGTTCTCCCTCTCAACTAAAACTCAGCAACCTAAGCTGGTATTGAATGGAAAAATATTGCGCCATGAAGAAAATCCAAACTATCTAGGAGTCACCTTTGATTGTCGCCTGACATGGAAGACACAGGTTGAGAAAAATCGAACAAGAGCAAGGCAGAGAATGGCAATCATGAAAAAGCTTGCTGGTACAACGTGGGGAGCAGATGAGAAAGTTCTCAAGAAGTTATATACTGGACGGGTGAGGCCAGTACTGGAATATGGCATTGCAGCTTGGGCAACAGCAGCTAAGTCAAACTTTAGCAAAATAAGTAGAGTCCAAAACCAAGGAATGCGAATCATAACTGGAAGCCTGAAGACAACGCCTATTAATGAACTAGAAAAGATCACTTGTTTACAACCAATGCAGGATAGAAGAGATAGCAGAGCCCAGCAACAAGCAGAAAAATTTAGAAGATTGACAGACCACCCTATGTACAACAGATTTAATGGTTTTGGAAAGGGAAGACTGAAGCGTAGCAACTTTGTAGAAACTGCAAAACGAAGGATTAGGGCAGATCCTATACTTAACATATCAACAGTCAAGCCCATACACAATGCACACAAGTTCCCAGCTTGGAGACAGCAGCAACTGCCTGAGATGATAGAAAACATTCCTGGTATTGAGAAAAAGAACACTCAGCATGAAACCGAAAGAAGAGAAATAACCCTAAACTACATAAAAGAACATTACCCAAGCAGGAATTGGACCCATGCATATACAGATGGATCAGCCAAAAATTCAGTAGAGAATGGAGGAGGAGGAATTCTCCTAAATTTAAAAAATGGAGTGAAAAAAACACATTCAATGGCAACTGGAAAATATTCAAGTAACTTCAAAGCGGAGGTAGAGGCTTTGAAAACTGCAGCAGAAATGCTCCTGATGGAGGAAAATAAAGAGAAGCAAATAGCTATCTTCACAGATGCAAAGTCAGCTGTCTCAATACTGAAGAGCAATAACAGCACAGAACTAACTGACCTAAGAGCAGCACTCCATGGTCTATGCCAGAAATCCAAAAAAGTTGTAATACAGTGGATCCCATCACATTGCAGTATACCTGGAAACGAAGAGGCTGACAGACTGGCAAGAGGGCGGACGACTACCACAGCCTGACATAGACATAACCTATAATGAGGCAAAGAGGTTGATAAAAAGCACTTATAGAACCAAATGGGAATCAGAGCATCCAGGCCATCAGAAGGATGATGCATATTACAAACTCGACCGAAGAGAACAAGTAGCAATCTTCAGACTCCGCACAGGACATAACAGGCTGAAATACCACTTGTTCAATAAACTAAAGATAGGAGATACCGATGAATGTAATTGTAGAACTGGAAAAATGGCAGCAAAACATTTGCTGCAGGATTGCCCAACGTATGCAGAACAGAGAAAGATATTTTGGCCCACACCTGCTTCATTTGAGGACAAGCTCTATGGAGATATCAACAAGCTCAAGTTGACCGCAGCTTACTTTAACTACATACAGGTTGACATTTAAAGGTGCATGAAGACCCAGAGGCATGAAATGGAATATTGCTTGGATAGCAAATCCATTATGTGGAAAGTCCAAATCGAAAGCTCGCTGTGTGGGCTTCATAAAAGGTGGAAGTGTCCTAGTGGCACGAAATGGAATATTGCTTGGATAGCAAATTCATTATGTGGAAAGTCCGAATCAAAAGCCCATTGTGTGGGCTTCATAAAAGGTGGAAAAGTGTCCTAGTGGCATGAAATGGAATATTGCTTGGATAGCAAATCCATTACGTGGAAAGTCCGAATCTAAAGCCCACTGTGTGGACTTCATAAAAGGTGGAAAAGTGTCCTAGTGACTCGAAATGGAATATTGCTTGGATAGCAAATCCATTACATGGAAAGTCCGAATCGAAAGCTCACTGTGTGGATGTCATCTGCAGACTGCATACTTCTGGTTTCCGGAAGAACAGCCTATGGTGAACGGAAAGCCCAATATACGGAAGTGAGGCTAAGCAGCCATGTGCAGGACGTGACGATTCCTTGGGTGAGCCCAGTACCAGAGCGCTATGTATCGGCTCTGCAAGTATGGAAGCCTCCTTGGATGGCGGGGAATGCCCATGGTCTGCCCCTGCCTTCCCTTGAGGGCTGACCAGGATCTTTGGCTGTTCTATATGGACCAGCTGGGATTGGGGATAACACCACAACAGTGAGAGTCAAACGTCCTAAGAAACCCCCGGGAAGGTTAACCCGGTCAACAAATGCCCGCAGAAGTCGGATGTGTCGGCCTAACGGCGCAAGAACGCAGCTCTGCTGTAAACAGGCACAACGCAATCACATCCGAAAAAAAAAACTCCGGATGAACGAAGAAGAAGAAGAAGAACCATCTACTATCATTGTTGTTGGCAACATATGGACTACTTATCTATGCCTGTGATACTTCAGTTTCCCTGCTGAGTATTCTTGTTTATTTGTTCATTGATAAAGACTTTGGAAAACGTGTTTGTGTCTGCATGTGTCTTCCCTTTCACTGAGCTTCCTAGTTAGAATTTGTGTTCTTCTGTGAGACGGTTTGTGTCCGGTTATGTCTTATCTGCAACAATTTGGAACTTTCTGCTACATCCTAGAACACCACACTAATGATCTCTTCATCGCCAGTTGATGTTCTGACACAACTGTTTCTGTGAGTTCTACTTCTAGAATAGATCATTATAGGGAGGAAATATGGAAAAGGGGGGGGGGGGGGTGGAGGAATTGAAGTTCTTAAAAAATGGTGGAGGGGGCCAAAAAAAGATTGAGAACCACTGATCTATATGCTAGAACAGTGGTCCCGCTTTAGACAAGATTGAAGCTGTTAGTTTTTCCACCAAAGCCTAGTAATAGCCAAGTAAATATTTGCTTTCTGCCTCCAGGAGTTGAACAGCTACCTGCAAGACAAGGTGTACTTTGTAGGTCATAAGCTGACAGTTGCAGACATACTTCTTTACCATAGCCTTCATCGAGTGTTTGTAAGTACATTGATATTGTTGTGTTTTCATGTGGGGACCTTCTCTTTACTCAACTGTGTAGTTCTGATCACTGGAGGACATATGCTTGAGGAGTTTAGACCCCCAGACATTCTGATGTACGGGCTCAACATGTTTCCATGGCCTGGTATCACATGAATCATGGACTCATTTATGGGTAAAATAAGCCCATTGCTCTGTGGGAGAGTCTGTAGTCAATTTCTGTTCTAGCTTGGAAATAGTCATAGCACAAAAATGATATCGCTGCATATGAAACTCACTTGAACAAAAACAGCAAGAAATATTTTGTAAAGTGTATGACAGACATGAAGACTCTGAATATGAAGACTTTTAGGAAGTGAAAGCTGTAATGCAGTTATAGATATGACAATGAATGGCTGGATCACAAAACATGAACATTGGATCTAGCTGTTATCAAATCAGTGGCCTCTATCCATCAGCCAAATGCCATATAGTCATAATTTTGTTGTACTGTCCATATAGTCATACTTGCAAGTGTGTTGCTGGGGCCCATAAGGGAAGCAAAGAATAGCAACACTGTAGCCTACCACACATGTTGTAAGAGGCGACTAAGGAGGCTTGATGGTTCCGTCGCCCTGCTACTGTGTGAGTGCGTGGCGCGACACTGTGAGCTGTGAGTTTCGTGTGAAATGCTTTTGGATCTGCCCGAGGTATTTTGGAACGTGTCTGCATGTTCGAAGCGATGGCAGCTGGCTATGTCCCAGAGTTGACCGGTTTTTGCCTTATGCAGAAATGCGTGGCTGCTGGGCTTCTGGTTGACTGCCACTACCATCGACGATGAACTGTAATTTCGTGGACTGTGTGGGTGAACATCTAGGAAACATCCAGATGGGAAAATGACTACCGATTCCATCAGAGATAAACTGGATGTTTCGTGGGGGACTATTGTGTTGACATTCTGGTGGCGGCTTTATGCACAGTGTATCTGTGCGGGCTGTTGTTTGTCGAGACTCCTGTCTTTTCTACTTTTCACATTGGGCAGTGGGGAGCGTTTTATGTGATATTCACTGGCACAGGTACGGAGCATAATGGGGACGACCCGTTGCTGTGAAGTTGGAACCGCGACTAACTAACTAACTAACTAACTAACTTGCAAGTGTTCACTAGCTGTCGTGTTGTCCATATAGTCATGCTTGCAAGTGTTCATCAGCTGTTATGTTGTCCAAAAAAGTGTTCCTTTTATATGACTAGGAAGTACCAATCTGTTTATATCCGTAAAAGCTGGCTAATGTGAGAGGTGGCATTTGTTCATTATTTCACATATACTTGGTTACAAACATGAGATTGGGTGACCAGCACATTTCTTAGCTATTGTTTTTGGATATATTATGAGGGGACACACACACACACACAAACACTTAGTGACATCTGACAAACTTGAGGAGGGAACACATGAACACTTAGTGACAACTGACAGATTTGATGAGGGAAGATATAAGTTAACACATAATGACAACTGACAGATTTGATGAGGGAAGATATAAGTTAACACATAATGACAACTGACAGATTTGATGAGGGAAGATATAAGTTAACACATAATGACAACTGACAGATTTGATGAGGGAAGATATAAGTTAACACATAATGACAACTGACAGATTTGATGAGGGAAGATATAAGTTAACACATAATGACAACTGGCAAGTTTAGTTGGTTTAGTTTAGTCGACGGATCAACATCAAGGCACACAGGTGTAACCCATAAGTGCTCCGGTCTACTCCTAACTCAGACCTGAGTCCAGAGAAGCTCAGCGCAGTGCACGAACTCCGTAGCACCGGTGAGGATCCTGAAATATTTTGGGTAGATTTTTAACTCGAAATTCGAAAACTGACAAACTTCATAGAGACAAAATGTGAACACTTAGTGATAACTGAGAAACTTGATGGGAAACATGCAAAAGAAGATAAAGACATAAATACCTGAATGATCAGGTCAAGACATCTGATCCGAGACTGGTGATTGCCCATTACAGTCAGGGCACATGGTGATAAAGACAATAAAATATTATGGGCTTATGTATCAATTTAGTTATATTGTTTGCTGACTGTAAGAACTAACACATGTCTGATTGCTTTGTTGCAGAAACATTTGAGTTTTCAGGACAAGGAGAAATTTGTGAATTTGTCACGGTGGTTTGACAATGTAAGTATCCAGCAAATGTGTACGTCATGTACTACTGCGGTTATATCAATTGTTGAAGCTAGTGAAATAACATGATGAACTTATTTACGGGCAATCATTAGCATTCACAGAAGATATAGGACAGAAGTAGAAAAGAGAAGACAATAAACTAATAAAAAGTTATGCGCACACCTGGATTATAACCTGTCACCTCCAAATGACACCAATGTACTGTGACCAACCAGCTGGACAACCAGACAAGATACCAATACTGTACTGTGACCAACCAGACAGGATGCCAACACTGTACTGTGACCAACCAGCTGGACAACCAGACAGGATGCCAACACTGTACTGTGACCAACCAGCTGGACAACCAGACAAGATACCAACACTGTACTGTGACCAACCAGCTGGACAACCAGACAGGATGCCAATACTGTACTGTGACCAACCAGCTGGACAACCAGACAGGATGCCAACACTGTACTGTGACCAACCAGCTGGACAACCAGACAGGATGCCAATACTGTACTGTGACCAACCAGCTGGACGACCAGACAGGATGCCAACACTGTACTCTGACCAACTAGCTGGACGACCAGACAGGATGCCAACACTGTACTTTGACCAACCAGCTGGACAACCAGACAGGATGCCAACACTGTACTCTGACCAACCAGCTGGACAACCAGACAGGATGCCAACACTGTACTGTGACCAACCAGCTGGACAACCAGACAGGATGCCAACACTGTACTGTGACCAACCAGCTGGACAACCAGACAGGATGCCAACACTGTACTTTGACCAACCAGCTGGACAACCAGACATGATGCCAACACTGTACTGTGACCAACCAGCTGGACAACCAGACAGGATGCCAACACTGTACTGTGACCAACCAGCTGGACAACCAGACAGGATGCCAACACTGTACTTTGACCAACCAGCTGGACAACCAGACAGGATGCCAACACTGTACTTTGACCAACCAGCTGGACAACCAGACAGGATGCCAACATTGTACTTTGACCAACCAGCTGGACAACCAGACAGGATGCCAACACTGTACTCTGACCAACTAGCTGGACAACCAGACAGGATGCCAACACTGTACTGTGACCAACCAGCTGGACAACCAGACAGGATGCCAACACTGTACTTTGACCAACCAGCTGGACAACCAGACAGGATGCCAACACTGTACTTTGACCAACCAGCTGGACAACCAGACAGGATGCCAACACTGTACTTTGACCAACCAGCTGGACAACCAGACAGGATGCCAACACTGTACTGTGACCAACCAGCTGGACAACCAGACAGGATGCCAACACTGTACTTTGACCAACCAGCTGGACAACCAGACAGGATGCCAACACTGTACTTTGACCAACCAGCTGGACAACCAGACAGGATGCCAACACTGTACTCTGACCAACCAGCTGGACAACCAGACAGGATGCCAACACTGTACTGTGACCAACCAGCTGGACAACCAGACAGGATGCCAACACTGTACTGTGACCAACCAGCTGGACAACCAGACAGGATGCCAACACTGTACTGTGACCAACCAGCTGGACAACCAGACAGGATGCCAACACTGTACTTTGACCAACCAGCTGGACAACCAGACAGGATGCCAACACTGTACTGTGACCAACCAGCTGGACAACCAGACAGGATGCCAACACTGTACTGTGACCAACCAGCTGGACAACCAGACAGGATGCCAACACTGTACTGTGACCAACCAGCTGGACAACCAGACAGGATGCCAACACTGTACTGTGACCAACCAGCTGGACAACCAGACAGGATGCCAACACTGTACTGTGACCAACCAGCTGGACAACCAGACAAGATGCCAACACTGGCCAGGTCTGTCATCGAGCTGAATCTATGGGATATGGACAGATTTCATACCTAGCTGTTGTACAGCTCTGTAGGTCTCAGACATTTCTATTAACCAAGCATAAGTCAAACAACAAACACAAGGGGGAAAAGGACACATCAGCTGCCGCTAGTCTAGACATCCTAAACAGATGTCACCAATGGCCAGGTGAATTATCTATCTGAACCCACAATCATGGAATATGAAATTAAAACATATGTTATAATTTGTTTTTATAGCAGCATAGGTCTCAGAAATACTTACAAACTATGCATCGGTCAAACAACAAGTGTCATTATGCTGGGTCTAGTATATTACAAAACTACTGAGCATAATCTTGCCAAGAAATCAACAACAGCAGTAAAATGCTGTTGTTGACAGCGATGTCCTGTAAAGGATATGCAGGAAAAAAAAAGAAAGTATAATTACAAACCTAGGTGTATGCCAATAATATTTTAGTTCATGAAGTTTGTTGGTGGTATTTCTTCATTGTTATTAATCCACTACTTTGTAGTTTGCCAATACTCTTATTATGTGTCCTTATGTGAACTTGTAAACATGAATTTGTCATTGAGGTAATTGTAGCATTGCTGGTGTGTTGTGGGAAGGATTGTGTTGAAGTGTAAGAAGTAATGTCTTCTTGTCTGTGTAACTCACCATGCAATGTGCAGACCAGGTTGCTGATGTTACCCCCATGCTTGTCGCAGCTGCCAGTCTCCCATTGTGCCATGGAACTAGACAATCTACACTGGGAGTATCACACGTGTATCTGCAGCGGCATTGGTGTAATATCTTGTTGCAAACAATCACATGGTATCACATTTGTGAAGGCTGTGCTTGCTCCTGGTCATGTTCCTAGTGCTGGCAATACTTCCTTATTCTGAGCAGTGATGCCGTTGTTATATGAGTTTGTTTCTCATTCCAAGCAGATTGACAAATACACAAGTTAAACCACATGAAGAACCTGTCACAATACAGAGGTTAAACCACATAGAGAACCTATGGCACAATACAGAGGTTAAACCGCATGAAGAACCTATGGCACAATACAGAGGTTAAACTGCATGAAGAACCTATGTCACAATACAGAGGTTAAACCACATAGAGAACCTATGGCACAATACAGAGGTTAAACCGCATGAAGAACCTATGGCACAATACAGAGGTTAAACCGCATGAAGAACCTATGGCACAATACAGAGGTTAAACCGCATGAAGAACCTATGGCACAATACAGAGGTTAAACCGCATGAAGAACCTATGGCACAATACAGAGGTTAAACCGCATGAACCAGCAATAGAGGAACAGTTTCCCGATATAAATGTGTGCAACCAGTAATGGAAGAAGAGTTTTCACATGAAGTATATAGATTTGCAACCGGTAGTGGGGGGGGGGGGGGGGGGAGTTTTGACATGAAGTATATATCTCTGCAACCAGTAATGGGAGGAGAGTTTTAACATGAAGTATATATCTTTGCAACCAGTAGTGGGAGGAGAGTTTTGACAAGTATACATCTTCGCAACCAATAATGGGAGGAGAGTTTTGACATGAAGTATATATCTTTGCTACCAGTAGTGGGAGGAGAGTTTTGACATGAAGTATATATCTTTGCTACCAGTAGTGAGAGGAAAGTTTTGACATGAAGTATATATCATTGCTACCAGTAGTGGGGGGTGGGGAGTTTTGACATGAAGTATACATCTTTGCAACCAGTAGTGGGAGGAGACTTTTGACATGAAGTATATATCTTTGCAACCAGTAGTGGGGGGGGGGGAGTTTTGACATGAAGTATACATCTTTGCAACCAGTAGTGGGAGGAGAGTATTGACATGAAGTATACATCTTTGCAACCAGTAGTGGGAGGACAGTTTTGACATGAAGTATATATATTTGCAACCAGTAAGTAGTGGGAGGAGAGTTTTAATGTGAAGTATATATCTTTGCAACCAGTAGTGAGAGGAGACTTGACATGAAGTATGTATCTTTGCAACCTGTAGTGGGAGGAGACTTTTGACATGAAGTATATATCTTTGCTACCACTAGTGGGAGGAGACTTTTGACATGAAGTATATATCTTTTCTACCAGTAAGTAGTGGGAGGAGAGTTTTGACATGAAGTATATATCTTTGCAACCAGTAGTGAGAGGAGAGTTTTGACAAGTATACATCTTCGCAACCAATAATGGGAGGAGAGTTTTGACATGAAGTATATATCTCTGCAACCAGTAGTTGGAGGAGAGTTTTGACATGAAGTATACATCTTTGCAGCCAGTAGTGGGAGGAGGGTTTTGACATGAAGTAAACATCTTTTTAACCAGTAGTGAGAGGAGAGTTTTGACATGAAGTATACATCTTTGCAACCAGTAGTTGGAGGAGAGTTTTGACATGAAGTATATATCTCTGCAACCAGTAATGGGAGGAGAGTTTTGACATGAAGTATATATCTTTGCTACCAGTAGTGGGAGGAGAGTTTTGACATGAAGTATATATCTTTGCTACCAGTAGTGGGGGGTGGGGAGTTTTAACATGAAGTATACATCTTTGCTACCAGTAGTGGGAGGAGAGTTTTGACATGAAGTATATATCTTTGCTACCAGTAGTGAGAGGAGAGTTTTGACATGAAGTATATATCATTGCTACCAGTAGTGGGGGGTGGGGAGTTTTGACATGAAGTATATATCTCTGCAACCAGTAGTGAGAGGAGAGTTTTGACATGAAGTATACATCTTTGCAACCAATAGTGGGAGGAGACTTTTGACATGAAGTATATATCTTTGCAACCAGTAGTGGGGGGGGGGAGTTTTGACATGAAGTATACATCTTTGCAACCAGTAGTGGGAGGAGAGTATTGACATGAAGTATACATCTTTGCAACCAGTAGTGAGAGGAGAGTTTTGACATGAAGTATATATATTTGCAACCAGTAAGTAGTGGGAGGAGAGTTTTAATGTGAAGTATATATCTTTGCAACCAGTAGTGAGAGGAGACTTGACATGAAGTATGTATCTTTGCAACCTGTAGTGGGAGGAGACTTTTGACATGAAGTATTTATCTTTGCTACCACTAGTGGGAGGAGACTTTTGACATGAAGTATATATCTTTTCTACCAGTAAGTAGTGGGAGGAGAGTTTTGACATGAAGTATATATCTTTGCAACCAGTAGTGAGAGGAGAGTTTTGACATGAAGTATACATCTTTGCAACCAATAGTGGGAGGAGACTTTTGACATGAAGTATATATCTTTGCAACCAGTAGTGGGGGGGGGGGGGAGTTTTTTGACATGAAGTATACATCTTTGCAACCAGTAGTGGGAGGACAGTTTTGACATGAAGTATATATATTTGCAACCAGTAAGTAGTGGGAGGAGAGTTTTAATGTGAAGTATATATCTTTGCAACCAGTAGTGAGAGGAGACTTGACATGAAGTATGTATCTTTGCAACCTGTAGTGGGAGGAGACTTTTGACATGAAGTATATATCTTTTCTACCAGTAGTGGGAGGAGAGTTTTAACATGAAGTATATATCTTTGCTACCAGTAGTGGGGGGTGGGGAGTTTTGACATGAAGTATACATCTTTGCTACCAGTAGTGGGAGGAGAGTTTTGACATGAAGTATATATCTTTGCTACCAGTAGTGAGAGGAGAGTTTTGACATGAAGTATATATCATTGCTACCAGTAGTGGGGGGTGGGGAGTTTTGACATGAAGTATACATCTTTGCAACCAGTAGTGGGGGGTGGGGAGTTTTGACATGAAGTATACATCTTTGCAACCAGTAGTGAGAGGAGAGTTTTGACATGAAGTATACATCTTTGCAACCAATAGTGGGAGGAGACTTTTGACATGAAGTATATATCTTTGCAACCAGTAGTGGGGGGGGGGGGAGTTTTGACATGAAGTATACATCTTTGCAACCAATAGTGGGAGGAGACTTTTGACATGAAGTATATATCTTTGCAACCAGTAGTGGGGGGGGGGGGGAGTTTTGACATGAAGTATACATCTTTGCAACCAGTAGTGGGAGGAGAGTATTGACATGAAGTATACATCTTTGCAACCAGTAGTGGGAGGACAGTTTTGACATGAAGTATATATATATTTGCAACCAGTAAGTAGTGGGAGGAGAGTTTTAATGTGAAGTATATATCTTTGCAACCAGTAGTGAGAGGAGACTTGACATGAAGTATGTATCTTTGCAACCTGAAGTGGGAGGAGACTTTTGACATGAAGTATTTATCTTTGCTACCACTAGTGGGAGGAGACTTTTGACATGAAGTATATATCTTTTCTACCAGTAAGTAGTGGGAGGAGAGTTTTGACATGAAGTATATATCTTTGCAACCAGTAGTGAGAGGAGAGTTTTGACATGAAGTATACATCTTTGCAACCAATAGTGGGAGGAGACTTTTGACATGAAGTATTTATCTTTGCTACCACTAGTGGGAGGAGACTTTTGACATGAAGTATCTATCTTTTCTACCAGTAAGTAGTGGGAGGAGAGTTTTGACATGAAGTATATATCTTTGCAACCAGTAGTGAGAGGAGAGTTTTGACATGAAGTATACATCTTTGCAACCAATAGTGGGAGGAGACTTTTGACATGAAGTATTTATCTTTGCTACCACTAGTGGGAGGAGACTTTTGACATGAAGTATCTATCTTTTCTACCAGTAAGTAGTGGGAGGAGACTTTTGACATGAAGTATCTATCTTTTCTACCAGTAAGTAGTGGGAGGAGAGTTTTGACATGAAGTATATATCTCTGCAACCAGTAGTGAGAGGAGAGTTTTGACATGAAGTATACATCTTTGCAACCAATAGTGGGAGGAGACTTTTGACATGAAGTATATATCTTTCCAGTAGTGGGGGGGGGGAGTTTTGACATGAAGTATACATCTTTGCAACCAGTAGTGGGAGGAGACTTTTGACATGAAGTATATATCTTTGCTACCAGTAGTGGGGGGGGGGGGGAGAGTTTTGACATGAAGTATATATCTTTGCAACCAGTAGTGAGAGGAGAGTTTTGACATGAAGTATACATCTTTGCAACCAATAGTGGGAGGAGACTTTTGACATGAAGTATATATCTTTGCAACCAGTAGTGGGGGGGGGGGGGGACTTTTGACATGAAGTATACATCTTTGCAACCAGTAGTGGGAGGAGAGTATTGACATGAAGTATACATCTTTGCAACCAGTAGTGGGAGGACAGTTTTGACATGAAGTATATATATTTGCAACCAGTAAGTAGTGGGAGGAGAGTTTTAATGTGAAGTATATATCTTTGCAACCAGTAGTGAGAGGAGACTTGACATGAAGTATGTATCTTTGCAACCTGTAGTGGGAGGAGACTTTTGACATGAAGTATTTATCTTTGCTACCACTAGTGGGAGGAGACTTTTGACATGAAGTATATATCTTTTCTACCAGTAAGTAGTGGGAGGAGAGTTTTGACATGAAGTATATATCTTTGCAACCAGTAGTGAGAGGAGAGTTTTGACATGAAGTATACATCTTTGCAACCAATAGTGGGAGGAGACTTTTGACATGAAGTATATATCTTTGCAACCAGTAGTGGGGGGGGGGGGAGTTTTTTGACATGAAGTATACATCTTTGCAACCAGTAGTGGGAGGACAGTTTTGACATGAAGTATATATATTTGCAACCAGTAAGTAGTGGGAGGAGAGTTTTAATGTGAAGTATATATCTTTGCAACCAGTAGTGAGAGGAGACTTGACATGAAGTATGTATCTTTGCAACCTGTAGTGGGAGGAGACTTTTGACATGAAGTATATATCTTTTCTACCAGTAGTGGGAGGAGAGTTTTAACATGAAGTATATATCTTTGCTACCAGTAGTGGGGGGTGGGGAGTTTTGACATGAAGTATACATCTTTGCTACCAGTAGTGGGAGGAGAGTTTTGACATGAAGTATATATCTTTGCTACCAGTAGTGAGAGGAGAGTTTTGACATGAAGTATATATCATTGCTACCAGTAGTGGGGGGTGGGGAGTTTTGACATGAAGTATACATCTTTGCAACCAGTAGTGGGGGGTGGGGAGTTTTGACATGAAGTATACATCTTTGCAACCAGTAGTGAGAGGAGAGTTTTGACATGAAGTATACATCTTTGCAACCAATAGTGGGAGGAGACTTTTGACATGAAGTATATATCTTTGCAACCAGTAGTGGGGGGGGGGGGGAGTTTTGACATGAAGTATACATCTTTGCAACCAATAGTGGGAGGAGACTTTTGACATGAAGTATATATCTTTGCAACCAGTAGTGGGGGGGGGGGGAGTTTTGACATGAAGTATACATCTTTGCAACCAGTAGTGGGAGGAGAGTATTGACATGAAGTATACATCTTTGCAACCAGTAGTGGGAGGACAGTTTTGACATGAAGTATATATATATTTGCAACCAGTAAGTAGTGGGAGGAGAGTTTTAATGTGAAGTATATATCTTTGCAACCAGTAGTGAGAGGAGACTTGACATGAAGTATGTATCTTTGCAACCTGAAGTGGGAGGAGACTTTTGACATGAAGTATTTATCTTTGCTACCACTAGTGGGAGGAGACTTTTGACATGAAGTATATATCTTTTCTACCAGTAAGTAGTGGGAGGAGAGTTTTGACATGAAGTATATATCTTTGCAACCAGTAGTGAGAGGAGAGTTTTGACATGAAGTATACATCTTTGCAACCAATAGTGGGAGGAGACTTTTGACATGAAGTATTTATCTTTGCTACCACTAGTGGGAGGAGACTTTTGACATGAAGTATCTATCTTTTCTACCAGTAAGTAGTGGGAGGAGAGTTTTGACATGAAGTATATATCTTTGCAACCAGTAGTGAGAGGAGAGTTTTGACATGAAGTATACATCTTTGCAACCAATAGTGGGAGGAGACTTTTGACATGAAGTATTTATCTTTGCTACCACTAGTGGGAGGAGACTTTTGACATGAAGTATCTATCTTTTCTACCAGTAAGTAGTGGGAGGAGACTTTTGACATGAAGTATCTATCTTTTCTACCAGTAAGTAGTGGGAGGAGAGTTTTGACATGAAGTATATATCTCTGCAACCAGTAGTGAGAGGAGAGTTTTGACATGAAGTATACATCTTTGCAACCAATAGTGGGAGGAGACTTTTGACATGAAGTATATATCTTTCCAGTAGTGGGGGGGGGGGGGGGGGAGTTTTGACATGAAGTATACATCTTTGCAACCAGTAGTGGGAGGAGACTTTTGACATGAAGTATATATCTTTGCTACCAGTAGTGGGGGGGGGGGAGTTTTGACATGAAGTATATATCTTTGCAACCAGTAGTGGGAGGAGAGTATTGACATGAAGTATACATCTTTGCAACCAGTAGTGGGAGGACAGTTTTGACATGAAGTATATATATTTGCAACCAGTAAGTAGTGGGAGGAGAGTTTTAATGTGAAGTATATATCTTTGCAACCAGTAGTGAGAGGAGACTTGACATGAAGTATGTATCTTTGCAACCTGTAGTGGGAGGAGACTTTTGACATGAAGTATATATCTTTGCTACCACTAGTGGGAGGAGACTTTTGACATGAAGTATATATCTTTTCTACCAGTAAGTAGTGGGAGGAGAGTTTTGACATGAAGTATATATCTTTGCTACCACTA
The DNA here is from genome assembly GCA_963921405.1 of Cepaea hortensis. Classification (NCBI taxonomy): domain Eukaryota; kingdom Metazoa; phylum Mollusca; class Gastropoda; order Stylommatophora; family Helicidae; genus Cepaea; species Cepaea hortensis. The sequence goes on from OY992893.1 coordinate 5,136,624, forward strand.
GTGAGAGGAGAGTTTTGACATGAAGTATGTATCTCTGCAACCAGTAATGGGAGGAGAGTTTTGACATGAAGTATACGTCTGTGTGACCAGTACCAGGAGACAAATGTTACTATGCACAAGTTGTGATATTGGAATATTTTTTGTATAATCACATTAGGTTCAGCATGACAGGAGGCTACGACAGTCACTGACACTACTGCCATTTGTTAGAAGCCCGCTGTACTCAGGGATCAACTCTCACTGAACTCAGCCCGTCTGCCCTCAACACAGCAGCTTCTGCACAATGAAGGACATTCTTGATCTGGTCAATTTTGTTGGTGACTTTTTTTCTGAGAAGTTTAACTAATGAAGATTAATAAACCTGTTTGACATGCTCCAACTTGCTGCTGTTGTTGTTGTTCTGTATGTGTGACCTATATTTGTATGAGAGTCCTACAGCTGTTGGGAAATTGTGTTCTAAGAAGTTGGAATATTGTTAACAGCAAATGTTACTGTGTACAGAAGCAACAGGAAGTTGTAATATTAACAGCAAATGTTACTGAGTACAGAAATGGCAGGAAGTAGGAATATTAACAGCAAATGTTACCGAGTACAGAAACAACAGGAAAGGTCAGCTTTAATAATCATGCAATAAAAAAAATGACAGAGTGAACTTTGTGATTACAAGAACCTCCATCAGCTACAAACATAAAAACAATTGGACATTATTAACTCTTAAAGGGTGTCAGAGTTTGGCACATCATTTTTCTGAGTTTTAAAGTTGTACATGGTTTTCAAAACTTGGTTGACTATATAAGTGGTAATAAAAAGGATATTTAAAGTGTGTTGCTGGTGCAAAATGAAACAAAAAATTCAGTGAAAATTATCCCATAATGAACACTAGAAACATTGATCTGAAATATCAGCTTTCTGGCCTGGAAGAGTGGATATAACTGCAAGTGCAAACTTGTGCATGAGTAAAAGAAATAGCTAATGTTTAGGGTCTGCCTTGTGATCAGGTGAGTGCCCTTCTCCACTAAGTCATCTGTGATATCACCTTGTCGAGCTGACCTTTTGTACTTTCTTTATTCCCTTTATTCATTATAATTTCATAGCTTCACTTCTGTTAACTCCACTTCATTTCTGGCCAAGTAAATGTCACACAGAAGATACTTCCATAAAGGTACTCTCAATTTTGTTGGACACAAACTGAAAACATGATCACAAATGGAATTTCAATGTCAACAAACACAATATATTTGGAGATTGTGAAAATGCCTGCTGTGTTGTGTTACACAAAGACATGAGGAACTCACTGAGACCATCAAAGTCATCAAATAAATACATCTATAGGCATTGTCTTGAAGCCAGTTGTATATTTAGCTGGCTGCTAAGACTTGCACTCAAAACATACATATGATAAACCAAATCAACTCAAGCAACATGTTTGTGAGAAAATAATGGCATGTTTGTCATCACAGAGACCACAAGGACAATATCTAGTGACTTCATTCAGCAGCACAGACTTTATCTTGCCTCAGGTGGGATAGGTGGTATGTAGAATGGAGTCGGTCCACTAACGCCAAACAATAATCCAGAAATTCAAAACAATGTTTTCCCGTGATGAATTTGAATAACGAAGACAAACAATAGATTGCACGATTTATTGCCTGGCATATTTCGCTGCATCTCGTCAGGTACTGCAGAAATCACACAACTTAAGTGAATTAACTAGATAAATCCTTCAAACTGAAATATACACATGTTCGCACAGTAATGTCGATTGTCTACCACGGTCTCAATCGACACTCCTGTACCGCTATTTTACACTTCAGCTTGAGTAATCCATCCAATCGCTTCACAGTTGGTAATGATGAAAATCACGGGAAAACATTGTTTTGAATTTCTGAAACGTCGCCTCCCATTACCAACTGTGAAGCGATTGGATGGATTACTCAAGCTGAAGTGTAAAATATCGGTACAGGAGTGTCGATTGAGACCGTGGTAGACAATCGACATTACTGTGCGAAGATGTGTATATTTCAGTTTGAAGGGTTTATCTAGTTAATTCACTTTACGTTGTGTGATTTCTGCAGTATGTACCTGACGAGATGCAGAGAAATATGCCAGACAATAAATCGTGCAATCTATTGTTTGTGTCTTCGTTATTCAAAATAATCCAGAATAAAAGTTACTAGCTTTATATGACTAGCTGATTTCTTTTTCTAAGAAATTACTGACATTGTGGTGACTAGTTCTGTCCTGCCTTTCTTGACTATTTTCCATGACCCCAATCTGTCCTTTCGGCCACACAAGTCATGAACTTTATTCTTGGTGGACATTGATCAGCACTCATCTAATATAGGGTGAAGGATGTGGATATCAGAGGATGATGATACTCTGACCAAAGGTTACGAAGTGTATGATGTTGTTTTAGTGACAGTGTAACATCATAAACAAATGGAGCAAACTGAACTTGTGTTGTCAACTTTGTCATCAACACCTGAGCTCTTCAGACACAGAGATATAATTTTTCATCACCATTTGATCTCCTCAGACATAGAGATCAACTTTGTCATCACCATTTGAGCTCCTCAAACATAGAAATCAACTTTGTCATCACCATCTGATCTCCTCAGACATAGAGATCAACTTTGTCATCACCATCTGATCTCCTCAGACATAGAGATCAACTTTGTCATCACCATTTGAGCTCCTCAGACATAGAGATCAACTTTGTCATCACCATTTGAGCTCCTCAGACAGCAGTCTGTTGGATGATCAACTTTAATATCAACACCAGAGCTCTTCAGACACTGAGATCTACTTTGTTATCAACAGTAGAGCTCTTCAGACACACAGTAGTTACAACAGATACCTCCCACTGAGGTATACATGGTAATAAGAGAGCTGAATGACCTGCAGAACAGAGACACACGTAGAGATGAATTAGTTGTAAAAGAAAATTGCTGCAAAATCATTACTGAATGAAGATTTGAAATAAAAAATCATCCAAAACTGGTTGCAAATGACAGCTGGTAATACTTAGAGAGACACACAATGAATAATATTTCAGCTGAGAACAAATCATTGTGGACATGTGTGTCACTTCTTTCCTTCTTTCACACATTCCCAATGTAGCCCATTCTGCAATAACTTAGCCTGGATGACATCAAACATATTTGTCAAGATGCTTTATACATACACATGTCAGATATGAAATAAGGTCTCATATGTCATTTGTCCATGACAAACTGCATGGTGATCTTACCAATCTGAGAGTAACATCGAGTATATATCTGATTAGGTATGTGAGATAAAGCAAGAAGAAGTAATTGAGTAAGTTAAAAGTTAGAAAGGACACCGACTGATTCAACCCAATTATGACTAATGGACTCTGGACCGGCAGGAACAGATCACAATCGTTCGCCTCATTACAAGGCATAACAGACTGAATAAACACATGTCTGAGCTTCTGTCGGCTTCATCACTGTGCTTGTGGTGACCAAGCCAAACAACTGCCCAACAAGTTCTACGGGCCTGATCTCTGTACAGTGAATTTAGAAAGATATACTGACCCACTGAATCGACATTAAACTCCAAGCTGTGTGAAACTAGCAGGGAACTAAAATGATGTCACGCTCGCCTTGAGAACTTGCCCGCAGGTGTAAATCATCAAGGATGTGATCACATGGAGAAGGAAAGAAGGTTAACTAGTTTGATATTCCTTTTAATTGCCTTTGTACTGGATATGTTTGCAATTCTGATATGAAATTCATCAAAACATATGGTCAGCTTTCATTACTTTCTGACTGAAGAGGTCTGACTGAATTGGTCAAAAATGTCCAAACAAAATTCTGTCTGAAGTTTAGATCTGTCTCATTAGCAATGGCATGAATACAGTCAGCATGATGGACAGTTCTTCACTAACATTCTGGCCAGTGTATCTTACATGAATGGAGCACTGCCTTGGATGTCCTCATACAGAAGACTTAGCGATTTCTTGGATTTGTCCAGCTCCGACTCCAGTTTCTGGATGTTGGTTAGAATGGTCATCAGCGTCATCATCTGCTTGTCGAGTTGCTCACTTCTGGTTACATTCACATGGGTCATGTACTCTTCTAGCATCTGGCATGCCCGCCTGGCCTGAAGTAATAACAAGGTGAATAACTCGTGAGTTGTCAGTAAATTATGTACAAGTAAGGCCTGAAAATGTAAAATAGAGATAGAAGGGAAAATTCTTTACCAAGTGGATAGTTTTAAATATCTAGGGACATTTATAACATCAGATGGAAGATGCAAAACAGAGATTAAGAGCAGAATAGGGCAAGCAAAGGCTGCATTTCAGAAAATGAAGAGTATCTTATGCAATAGGTCACTATCATTGAATGTGAGAAAGAGAGTGCTGAGGTGCTATAAAGAACATGTTTTGCTGTATGGCAGCGAATCTTGGAATGTAAATGAAACAATTAGGAAAAACTTGGTAGCAACAGAGATGTGGTTCCTGAGACAAATGCTGCGAATTCCTTGGACTGCCAGAGTAACTAACATCTGCCTGAAACAGGCTAATGAAACTAGAACACTATATACAACAATAAGAAAGAGACAAACAGCCTTCTTTGGTCATGTGATGAGAAGAGATTTATTGGAGAACATCATGACAACTGGAAGGATGAAGGGGAAGAGAGGCAGAGGCATACCAAGAGAAATGATGCTGGATGGTTGAGACAGTGGCATGGAGGAATATCATCAGCAGAGTTGATCCAGAACACGAAGGACGGAGATCTGGGGAGAGACATGAACGCCTACGCCAGCTGGCAGGGCACTTGATGATGATGATGAACCTACATTCTTGTTAAGTAAATCTTCCTGTATACCTTGAGATGTAGAGGTACCTTACAGTCTTTTTTAACCTTTCATCTACTACTGTGGGGTTTAGTGTCTTTAAATGTTTCCTTTTCTACCCTGGGAGGTAGAGTATCGTAGTCTTGTTAATTCTTTCTTCTTCTACCCCGCAGTATTTAGGTGCATTGTGGTCTTGTTTTTAAATAAATACACATGTATTGTTTGACACTCATAGAAGTAGGGGTAAGAAGTAGAGACTAGAGGATGCACTAGACAACATAACAATTGAAAGCTATAGTTACCGACTGGGATTCAAACCTGTCATCTCCAAATGACGACAGCGCCTCCCTGCAGGAACAAGTGTACTTCGACGCTTGACCAACTAGACACCCCTAAAAAAGGTGTCTTCATTAGCCAGGTCTATCATCCACATGAACCCACAAGTATGGAATATTGACATAATTCTTATTCAACCACTGAAATAGCACCATAGGTCTTAGACATTTATATTAAACCAGCATAGGTCAAATACCAAACACACAAACACATCAGACTGTAATGCTGTGTCTAGTATAGTAATGAACATTTAAAAAAGAGAAATTATTGGTCAGTTCCAATATCGTACACGTATTACGCATAAATATCAATCGTGGAACCATTTAAGGCCATGTTTTTATTTTGGTATAACTACACGGAAACATAATAGAAAGAAAGAAAAAGTTAAAACAAACAGTATTCTCTCTCTCTGTCTCTCTGTGTGTTTCTCTGTCTCGCTGTGTTTCTCTGCCTATGTGTTTTCTCTCTCTCTCTCTCTCTCTCTCTCTCTCTCTCTCTCTCTCTCTCTCTCTCTCTCTCTCTCTCTCTCTCTCTCTCTATGTCATGCATGCTTATGTGTGTCTCCTCTCTCCTTAATGCAACTGTTGTGTTGTTCTATAGTTTCAGGTGAAAGATTTTAGATTTACGAACAGATCCAGAAAAGGGTAAATACCTGGTTCATAATTTCCTTCTTGACATCAGACAGAATTTGAAGGTCATTCTCTCTCTTGCTTTTTATATCATCAAAGATCTGGTGAAGAGCATCTTCAATGTGTTTTCTGGACATCAGGTCCTGTGACGTTAAGTTCTCCGTCTCTGTGAAGTCACTGGTCTCTGCTAAACCTGCACCCTCTGTGTTGCCAGCCACATCAGGATCGTACGATGTTCTACAGAAAAATCATTGCAACAGATGAGAGGTACTACAATTCAGACAACTAGCACTTGTTAAAGCAATGTTGGAAAATAGAACATTCTTCTGGCGGTCACCAGCAACAGAAACAAGTTTTACATAATGGTTAGAACAAATACCGGGTGTCACGTTATATAATAATAATGGTTGGCCCAAACAGTGGGCAGGTATGAGAATGGAAATAAAGGCAGCCCCTGTGACTTTAATGTGGCTGTCTGAGAATCAATGTTTCTTCTTCTTTTGTTCACTTCAAATTTGTCTATATCTGCAATGTTGAGCTTCACTGTCTTGTTTAGTTCACTCAGTGGCCCATAGAGTTTATCTTCCACTGTTGTTTCTCTAGGCCTGAAGGTTTGCCTAGATATGTCATATTTTGGGCAGTCTTGGCATATGTGATATGCTGTCTGCGATGCCAATCCACACGTACAAATGGCTGATTTGCCGATCTTGAATTTCAAATACATGTAGCTCCGTAATCTATTGTGTTCTGTTCTGAGGCAGAGAATAAAGATTTGTTCTGGTCTGTCTATAAAGAGGTGAGACTCAACGTGATGAGGGCAGTCAATGTGACCTACCTTTAATGCTTCAGACAATAGGTGACTAATGGATAGGGCATGACTGAATAACATATGTCACTGGTTGGTTTGGCGAATCTGATGGAAATCTAAGTGTGAACTGTGAAGTCTGATGCATGGTGTTCTGGGTGTGGGCCTGGAAAGATGCTTACATCTATCGGAGGGAGGTTGATGTACAGACCTGGTCACACAAATGCTTACATCTGTCAGAGGGAGGTTAATGTATGGACCTGGCAGCAAATGTTTACATCTATCAGAGTGAGGTTGATGTACAGAGCTGGTCACAAATGCTTGCATCTGTCAGAGGCAGGTTAATGTACGGACCTGGCAACAAATGTTTACATCTATCATAGTGAGGTTGATGTACAGACCTGGTCACGAATGCTTACATCTGTCAGAGGGAGGTTAATGTACGGACCTGGCAACAAATGTTTACATCTATCAGAGTGAGGTTGATGTACAGAACTGGTCACAAATGCTTACATCTGTCAGAGGCAGGTTAATGTACGGACCTGGCAACAAATGTTTACATCTATCAGAGTGAGGTTGATGTACAGACCTGGTCACAAATGCTTACATCTGTCAGAGGGAGGTTAATGTACGGACCTGGCAACAAATGTTTACATCTATCAGAGTGAGGTTGATGTACAGACCTGGTCACAAATGCTTACATCTGTCAAAGGGAGGTTAATGGACAGGCCTGGCCAAACAGTACCATCTTCATAGGGGGATGCTGTGTTACAGAGCTCCTCTTCCCTCCTCCAAACCCATGGTACCAGCTGGGTGTGCACAGTCAGTACTGGAACTTCACATCTATGAAGATGCATATTATTATGTAAGCAGGTCCTGAGTCAGAACAGTACATCAGGATTGGATGGGGTATGGTCGAGATAATGTAAAGAATGGGCAGGTATGTGGTCAAGATGGAGCGGCCCAGTTCCCGTTACATGACCCACAGGTCTATCTGCATTCTCTGCATCTGATTCAGACTTTTGGTCAAACAGAATTGTCGTCTGGTTTGTCAGAGGCTTCCCTGAAATACTCCCAACATTGGCTGGGAGAAGTGTGTAGAGTCCCCAGTACTTTGAAGGAGGTTAAGATTTCAGGACTGTAGGTCAGTAGTTGTATCTTACCCGGCCAAAGGTTCATTACTTTTTGAACAGACTGGATGTTATATTGATGAATGCTAGTGATGTGCAGCAATACAACAGCTAATGTATCTCAGTTACAACACATTTATGTTATACAGTTAAACATTTCAGGGACATGAGAGAATGCAATGCATCTTGATCAGTAGCCAAGAATGATTATTATCAACTCACAAATTGTTGTCACAAGTCTGGTCTGCCGTGTGCATATCATTATCTGTCTCCTGACTACCTGATGCAAATGTCTCCATGTTCTGTGACACAAAAGCAATCAAGGCCAGCTGTAGAATATGATTTTGTTTACCTTGAACATTTAGATCAATCATTATATGATATTAACAACAGACAATAAAATACAGGTAATACTGTGAGGGTATGACATAGGTCGTGTAGCACCTGACAATCTTCTTCTCCTGTCCCTAACTCTATCTGCTGCTTGTCAGGCTGCCACATATGGATGCAGTTCTAATCATGGTCTTTCCCTGCCCTCTATTTTCAGAAATACACATAAGTGTGGCATTGCCATAGTGTCCACTCATTGTTATGACCATAAAGGATTTGTTTTGCCTACCTCTTTGCTGCTTGTCTTCATTTGTACCAGCAGTCATTCTTCCATCATTCTCTGTCTTCAGTGTGGAAATATGTCATCCTGTACATTCTTTAATGTTACCAGTCCAGGATTTGATCTACCTTCCTCTTCATGTGCCTTCAGCTGTTCCCTGTGGCATTACTTCTGAGAAGATGTCATGCAGTGGGACATGCCAAAATCAGGCCAGCTTGTGACATTCTTCCTCTGAAAACAGTTGTTCTTGATGGCCTGCATACATATTTACTTTGTTTCTAACATAGGTATTTATTTTGTACTCCTTAAACCATGTGTGCATAATTTTCCTAAAGCATTTATATTGAACAGCCTAGAACCTGAGGTTGTGTTTCTACAGTCCAACTCTCACAACCATATAAGAGATTGAATACCACAAGTAACCTGCAGAGGCTGATCTTGTCAGGAAACCCAGGATGCTTTTAAATACAGGATTGAGTCTTGATATAACAGATGAAGCTCGATCATCATTATCATAATGTGTCATGCCATGTCAATAAGCATGGGCAATCATGGACACCATCTCACACAGTCACAAGAATCTTAGATCTGGATATCATCATCATCATCATGTGCCACGTCAATAAGCATGGGCAATCATGGACACCATCTCACACAGTCACAAGAATCTTATATCATCATCATGTGCCATGTCAATAAGCATGGGCAATCATGGACACCATCTCACACAGTCACAAGAATCTTAGATCATCATTATCATCATGTGCCATGCCAACAATCATGGACACCATCACAACAATCCTAGATCATGCTCTGTGTTCTTGTGGCCATCATGCGATTTGGTTAAGCCATCAGGTATTTATCTGTTTCTCCACCTGCTGGTTTCCTATTAAGTTTGCCAGTTGTCACTAAGTTTTCCTGTTTATCTCTGCTCATAACATGCCCAGATGGTGTTTAACTGTCTTTTCTTCTTCTTTGTTTCTCTTGTCGAGGGAAGTGTGTCACACCTAGGTATACACCTCAAAGGTCAGCTTCTCCGACTTCGGTCTGCATTTGTCTATGCCTAATTTCACTAATCAGTTTACAACTTTCATCTGTTTCTTGAAGGACTATCTCATTTCTGCTGCCATTAGATCTTTCTCAGTATGTATTCTGACTGTTATTGTTTCACATCCATATAACAGTATAGGATATATACAGCAGCGTAACACTCCTTTCTAACTGCAATTGACAGCTTTTCATTGGTGTTTTCCATCTTACAAAAGCAACTTTTAGGGGGCTGCAGTGGGACAGTCACTAGCAGGCTTCCCACCAGCCAGCCCACCTGCCAGCCAGCCAACCAGCCAGTTGAGGACCAGTGCTCCACTGGGAAATGAAATGCAGAAGACGGTTGATTTATTAAATACCGTATAGCTGTCCCTCATGTCATGATGTTTGTACATGAACATGGAATGAATTATGGCTTGTTTAGAATAAATAATGAAGGTCAAATTAATAAACTGAAAACCAAATAATGAGATAAAGTAATGATATAGCAGGTATTCTTTATGTTTTACCTTTGGAAAAATTGTTTTCAATTCATAACATAGATTTAATGTTTCATTGTAGAGGCTGTGTTGTTTGTTGCAATTTAGACAACACCATACATGTTTTCTTAACTTTATCCTCTACCCGATGACACAGTGCTACTTTAGTCTTATTTAGTCTGCTTCACTGGTAGTCTGTCATCCTCTACCTGATGACAGGAATATCTTAGTCTTATTTAGTCTGCTTCACTGGTAGTCTGTCATCTTCTACCTGATGACAGGAATATCTTAGTCTTATTTAGTCTGCTTCACTGGTAGTCTGTCATCCTCTACCTGATGACAGGAATATCTTAGTCTTATTTAGTCTGCTTCACTGGTAGTCTGTCATCCTCTACCTGATGACAGGAATATCTTAGTCTTATTTAGTCTGCTTCACTGGTAGTCTGTCATCCTCTACCTGATGACAGGAATATCTTAGTCTTATTTAGTCTGCTTCACTGGAAGTCTGTCATCCTTTACCCGATGACACAAAGTTACCTTGGTCTTATTGAATGTGTTTCCCTCTGACATGTTATATAAAAATACCTAATAGACGCATTTGTAATTTCTCTGATTATTACGCATACAAATTAGCCTTTAAGTACATGATCATATTCAAACGTTCACATTTATTTCATAGCTATGTTATTATGTTTTTAAACCACAGTGATTTTTTTGTGGCGCTCTCTTTGAACTAAAGCATAGTCCAAACACTATTATAGTAGTGGTGGACTGAATTTTGCATGTGGGTTAGCTTTCCCTATTAACAGTGTCCCTCACCATCAGGC
>OY992893.1:5149810-5192310 GCA_963921405.1 Cepaea hortensis
TAAACAGGCGGACAGATTGGCTGGTGTCGCATCTTTAATGGGCAATTTGATGTATGAAAAGGCGGATGTGGTGAAGGCCCTCTAGGAGCATGTGAATAATGCAGATGAACAGATAGACTATCATGGTCTAGAGAGAGAGAGAAGGGCTGGTCAGAGGTAAAACAAGACGGACATATAATCAGATTGCCACGGGTACCATTAGTATTGGAACTTTTCGCTGGCTGTTGAAGATGATGACTTAGCGCCTAGGGGAATGTCCCGAGTTAGAAGAAGAAGAAGAAGAAGAAGAAGAAGAAGAAGACACGCGGAATGCCCCTGTGGTATATAAACGAAATGACATATCTTGTTTTTTTTTTAAAATTACACTCACTGGCTTTAAACTCAAGCGTAGTTCATACATCCCACTTCTAGTAAGCACAAGACTGAATTTACCAGTGTCCCTCGCCATCTGGCCAACCATTCCTACTTCAGAGGTACTTGTAATTTACATCCCCAAGTCAAGGGCGAGAAGTCAACATTTTAGTCCAACTGACCGGTATATGGGTTGAACCCCCAACCTCACTATCAGCACACCGGATGTTTAAGAACGAACGCTCTTATCCATTCGGCCACGCCGACCTCCATATCGTGTTTTATGTCCCTATCTCTGGACCTGCCGGAAGCTGTCATTTATTTGCATGCCCAACCCAACAACATCTCGCGTGCCAAACATAGCTACTAAATAATATATGCATTAAGTCAGTTGCATATCCTTTACAGGACGTCGGAGTCAACACCAGCATTTTTTGCTGTTGTGATACATATATCCCCTTAAATCGGATTTACGAAACTAGGACACCACAAACTAAAGAAGGCTGCGAAAATAGAACCCCATGCAATACAAACGAAAACTGTGTCCTCCCGCCTGATTGCTCGAAGCAGGAAAGTCAAGAATGATCTAACGTAGGAAGCAAGTCATGAATGATAAACGGCCGTTGAGACGCCTCCCACATTGTTTGTTCAATGTGTACATCTGAGCAATATCACGCAGATGAGCTATTTCGGTTATTTGCGATATCATAATTCCTCGTTACTGCTTGTTTGTGTGCTGTTGTTTATATGATTCTATTTGAGATTCGTGAATTGGTTACCAAAAGAGCTTGTTTATCCACACCCACAGCTAACTATCTACCACCCTACCTACCTACCTACCTACTTCCCTCCCTACTTACCTACCTACCTATATACCTACCTGATTGCCTGCATGTCTACCTACCTACCTACCTACCTACCTACGTTTCTGTCTACCCATCTACTTATCAACCCACCCACCCATCTGTCCGTCTGTCTGTTTTGACTGACTGTCTGTTTATCTGTCTGTCTGTCTGTCTGTCTGTCTGTCTGTCTGTCTGTCTGTCTGTCTGTCTGTCTGCTCTGCATGCCCAATTCTGAACAGTTCGCAAGCACAGTTCTTTCGTTGGCTCTATCTGCCTCTCTGTTGTTAGCACCAGGCATCTTGCCAGCTGGCGTGGGGGATCATCCGTCTCCACAACTTCGTTCGCCAGCACTCTTAATCCGATTATGCAATTTGTCTGTGCCGTGATGTTACACCGTTCAGTATCGCACTTTTCCCCCTGCGCCTACTCTCTCTCTCTCTCTCTCTCTCTCTCTCTCTCTCTCTCTCTCTCTCTCTCTCTCTCTCTCTCTCTCTCTCTCTCTCTCTCTCTCTCTCTCTCTCTCTCTCTCTCTCTCTCTCTCTCTCTCTCTCTCTCTCTCTCTCTCTCTCTCTGCGTTTCTCTGCCAGATTTCCCAGTTGTTACAATATGTGTCAGTTGTTCTCATTCCATGATATGGTCAAACTGTGTTGCCCGTTTTCGAATGTTGTCTATGGCAAATTGTCCCTTTGTCCTCGCATCTTTCACTAAAGTTACACATTTGGCTGTCCAAGATACTTGTACTATTTGTCAGTACGTTGACTTCTCGTTCATCAAGCAATGGCAAACCACTGAACGTAAAATTGCATAGAAAATCAACATGGGCTTGGTCGCAACGTCCTGCATAAGACATTCTTTTTGTGTCTTCTGAAGTAGCACACAACGGTGTCTTGGGTGGGCTTTCTTGTGTTCTCTGTAGAAGCACACCGCGGCGGATTGGGTGGGCTTTCTTGTGTCTTCTGTAGAACCACACAGCGGCGGATTGGGTGGGCTTTCTTGTGTCTTCTGTAGAAGCACGTAACGGTGGCCTCGGTTTGGATGTTCTTGTGTCTTCTGTAGAACCACACAGCGGCGGATTGGGTGGGCTTTCTTGTGTTCTCTGTAGAAGCACTCAGCGGCGGATTGGGTGGGCTTTCTTGTGTCTTCCGTAGAACCACACAGCGGCGGATTGGGTGGGCTTTCTTGTGTCTTCTGTAGAAGCACGTAACGGTGGCCTCGGTTTGGATGTTCTTGTGTCTTCTGTAGAACCACACAGCGGCGGACTGGGTGGGCTTTCTTGTGTTCTCTGTAGAAGCACTCAGCGGCGGATTGGGTGGGTTTTCTTGTGTCTTCTGTAGAACCACACCGCGGTGGCTTGGGTGGGCTTTCTTGTGTCTTCTGTAGAAGCACTCAGCGGCGGATTGGGTGGGCTTTCTTGTGTCTTCTGTAGAAGCACTCAGCGGCGGATTGGGTGGGCTTTCTTGTGTCTTCTGTAGAAGCACTCAGCGGCGGATTGGGTGGGCTTTCTTGTGTCTTCTGTAGAACCACACAGCGGCGGATTGGGTGGGCTTTCTTGTGTCTTCTGTAGAAGCACGTAACGGTGGCCTCGGTTTGGATGTTCTTGTGTCTTCTGTAGAACCACACAGCGGCGGATTGGGTGGGCTTTCTTGTGTTCTCTGTAGAAGCACTCAGCGGCGGATTGGGTGGGTTTTCTTGTGTTCTCTGTAGAACCACACAGCGGCGGATTGGATGGGCTTTTTGTCTTCTGTAGAACCACACCGCGGTGGCTTGGGTGGGCTTTCTTGTGTATTCTGTAGAAGCACTCAGCGGCGGATTGGGTGGGCTTTCTTGTGTTCTCTTAGAAGCACTCAGCGGCGGATTGGGTGGGCTTTCTTGTGTCTTCTGTAGAACCACACAGCGGCGGATTGGGTGGGCTTCCTAGTGTCTTCTGTAGAAGCACTCAGCGGCGGATTGGGTGGGCTTTCTTGTGTCCTCTGTAGAAGCACTCAGCGGCGGATTGATTTGGCGTTCTTGTGTCTTCTGCAGAAGTACACAACGGTGGATTGGGTGGACTTTCTTGTGACTTCTGTAGAAGCACACATCAGCGGATTGGGTGGGCTTTCTTGTGTCTTCTGTAGAAGCACGTAACGGTGGCCTCGGTTTGGATGTTCTTGTGTCTTCTGTAGAAGCACACAGCGGTGGATTGGTGGGTTTTCTTGTGTCTTCTGTAGAAGCACATAACGCTGGCTTGGATGGTTTTTTGTTTTTGTTTTTTTGTTGACTAAATGTTCGCCGTTCACAGCCATATGTTGACATCGGTTGTATGTATCAGCATCATCACACGCCCCGCCGACTGGCATGGGCGTTCATGCTTCTCCACATCTTACCATCTCCAGAAGCACGTCACAGTTCGTGCCTTTCAACCCTCTGTGTGATAACACAAGAATATGTCCTTTCTGTCTTCCTCTTGTTGTCGGGTAACAAATCTGCCCATTTGTCACAATGTGTTCTAGTTTGTCTGCGTTTTCATAAAGTGACCAAAATGTTTTGTGCCTCTTGCTGATGTGTGTGATATGTTGTCTTTGTGCTTTAGTCTCCATCCAAACATTTAGATTATTGACTGTGGCTGTCCGGGGAATTTTCAATATACTTCTTTACAATCACATCTACCTGGTCTCGACTGATGTTTAATTGTCTAGGGGGCGCGCGCGCGCACACAGACACACACACACAAACACACACAGAGAGAGAGAGAGAGAGAGAGAGAGAGAGAGAGAGAGAGAGAGAGAGAGAGAGAGAGACAGACAGACAGACAGACAGACAGACAGACAGACAGACAGATGGTTCGGTGTTGAGGGGTAGGAGAGGTGCCTGGGGATTCTTAGCAGAAGCTAATGGTCGACGTTTGGTGCAGGTGAGCTTAGCGTATGATACCACAACATCTAGCTTAAGAATGGAGGTGGAGGCGGTCAGTGCAGCTTTCCACTGGATGGAGAACACGATACATACACACATTCTGATTGTAACTGACTCAGAAAGCATGCTGAGGAGGGTGAGGACAGGCAGGCTTCGCGCAGAGTGGCTTGCTTCGCTTCAGAGGTCATAGGTGGCAAGCATCACCTGGATCTTTTCTCCGGGGCATGCCGGTGTGCTGGGGGAATGAACAGGCAGACAGATTGGCTGGCTCAGCAAAACTTGGTGGATATTGTTGCATGACAAGGCAGACGTGGTTGCGGCCTTGTGGGAGCACGTGCACACCTCGGAGGAGCAAATGGACCTATGCTTGCTTGCTTGCTTGTGTTCTTTGGCTTGAGCTCCAACGCGAAGTCCTATATGTCGGATGAAGGCATCCTGTTGTCCAACATCAGTGTGATGTCATACAGGACCTGAGGTTTGCGTGAGTATCCGTTGTCCCATGTCTGGCTTATTGGTATATAGACTGGTGGTTCCTCGACGTACAGGCAGACACTCTCCGACTTCGGAGGAATCGGCGATCCTACTGACTTTCGCCAGGACCCCGAAGGGACCTGTTGCCCAGGACGCTCGATGATGACGCGTCAATAGGTCTTGGCCAGTATATAACCCGGCCCTGGTGTCTTGGAAACACCTCTGCGTCCCAAATGGACATATAATCAGATTGCTACTGAAGTGTTGGTGTTGGAACTCTTCGCCAGCTGCTGAGGATGGGGACGGAGCGCTTATGGGAATGCCCCGAATGCTGTGATGTCGGTTTCTAAATCAATCCAAAAAAATACACACACACACACACACCCACCCACCCACCCCCCCCCCCACACACACACACACCTACTGTTGGGCGGCGCTTACCAAACAACCGACACCCCATATTGTGCAAACGGCTTCGGGCGGAAGAGCGCAATTGGGAGGGTACAAGCCTTACCCTGGTGCGAGGAAATGCAACCTAAAGACAAAATGTCATTGCAGGGCAGATCAGGCCTTAAGGCCTTGGTTGGCAGCTGGTCTAGGATCGAAACTCCGACAGGCGGACAGTTAGAGCATTGCTTTGCTGATCCGGCAGCTTCTGCAGCTTGTCTTGATCCAGATGTATAGGTGTTACCTTTCCTCTGGAGTGAACTAGGCAGGCCGAGAGAGGGATCATGCTGCACGGGCAACATATGGTCTCTATATTTTAGCCCAGGCTTTGTGCTATTTAGAGATATAACTCCTTCCCTGGTTTTAAGCGGTCTCGGAATCAAAGCGAGAGGTAGCAGTTACGGGTTTCCCACCCTCTTTAGAATATACTTTTCACTTCTACTGAAATATGCCTTTTGTGATCAGGATAGTGGTATATACATTCACTCACGCTCATATGGGTGATTATACAATGCTCAGAGATTGAAAGCCAAGACCAAAATTAGGAGGATACTGATGCTGCAATTACGGCCCACTCTGAAGATGAATTAATGAATGAATCACTGAAAAACGAGAAGTAGGTTGAGAGCTTTACCAAAGCACAACTACAAAAAACAATGGACGTTGCGGCCAAAGCCTTCGTCAGCACAGAACAAACAAACAAAAATAGATTAACAAATACTTATCTGTGTCCTAGCTGAAACGGCTATCCATGGGTGGAATGAAACGGATGTTGCGGTTAACGGGGTCAACTGACTAAAGGTCAGTACAGCCAGAAACTCGGTGATTTGTTGAGTCAACCGGTGAGGGAACCCGCGCTAGTGGGATCGGGGTGCGCCCAGGAGAGCGAATGGAAAAATATGGATGTGTAACTCTGGGGCGATGTAACGGATGCAGTTCGCAATTCCGCCAAGTTCGAAACGCTGCTGTGGGCAATATGGATGCAGGCCAGCAAGCGTTTGCTATCAAAAAGTGGCACAAGTGACGGTAGTTCAGAACGCAATGAGAAACGACCCCACGCAAACCAACTAAGAAGTCACAGAAAGCAGAGATAATGCTGGTGGTGACTGCCACGTCCTGCGAAGGACATGCAACTGGCTATGAAGTGGACTCTAAGATAGCGGAGATGGGGGTGGGGGGGGGGTGGGGATAAGGGGCGTAGGGGACTTAAATAAAACTGTGTTGGACATTGAGGCCGTGAGGGGAAAGTGAACCCAACTGGAAGATAAGACGGTTTTCCAATGTCTTGCGATCGCGTTCGTGAGATGTGCACGATTTTATCGCCGTAACACGTATGTCGGCAACCCCACAGTGGTCGGAACTGTTGAAGTGTAGGGGTACCGGTTTCTTGGCACCACTGTCGATATCGGATAAATGTTGTCTAAATCTGTCCGCCAGACGAAGGCCCATCTCTCCAAGCTACCTCATGTCGCAACGTGTGCAGATGATCGCATAGATAACGTTGCGACTCGTACATGAGAAAAGTAGTCTTAGGGAAAGTCAGACTGGTGATTTGAAGGACATATGGACAAGTCTTACAACGAGATCGAAGACATGCAGTCGTGCCAGGAAGAGACTTGTGAGATTGGGATAGAGTGCTATGGACCAGCACATCCCTCAGGTTACGATCACGCCTGTATGCCACAAGTGGGGCTTCTGAGAAGACATCGTGAGTGACCGAGTCTGCCTGGAGGATGGGTAGATGCCTCATGAGAATATTCTTGGCAGCAATATTATGAGGATGGTAGGTAAGTGAGAGAATAGGTCTATTATTGCGTGGTTTCGGCCTGGAAGAGAGAGCCTCGGCACGGCTAATAGACTGGCAGCGGTGAAGAGCTGTAGACAAAACATTCTCAGGGTAGCCTCGAAGGCGGAAGAAATCCAACATTTCGTGGGCTTTTTGACGGAAGTCGTTATTGTCATGACAAAGCCGTCGGAGACGTAACAGTTGTGAGAAAGGAATGGAATCCTTGCAAGAGGGAGGATGGGAGGAGGTGTAGAGAAGGAATGCATGTGAGTCAGTAGGTTTATAGCAAACCGTCGTGCATAAGCCAGGATGAATTACAACGTCTACTATCTGTATTCTCCAATGCTTGTTCTGAATTTGGTTTAACAATTAGCAAAAAGAAGACACAGATTATGTCACAAGGTGCACATGGGGTGCCCTTAATCTTTATCGACGACGGCGAACTGGAGATAGTAGACCATTTTACATATCTAGGATCAGAGGTAAATAGCAAATTATCCCTAGATCAGGAAATCAACATCAGGATTGGCAAGGCAGCAACAACAATGAACAGGTTAACAAAAAAGAGTCTGGGAGAACAGGAAGCTTACTGCCAAAACAAAAGTCCTTGTCTATCAAGCCTGTGTCCTTAGTGCCCTTATTTAAGGCAGCGAAGCTTGGTCAACTTACTCACACCAAGAGAAACATTTAAACAGCTTTCATATGCGGTGTCTGCGAAGAATACTTGGTATTAAGTGGCAAGGCAAAATCACAAATACTGAAGTATTGGAAAGATCAGGTTGTGTGACGGTGTGTTCAATGCTCAGTCTTCTTAGGAGGATGGATGATTGTAAAATACCAAAAAGACATCTTTTTTGATGAATTACAGATGGGTAAATAAATCTCAGGGTCGGCCTCTACTACGATACAAAGATGTATGTAAGAGGGACATGATTGATACAGGCATTGATAATGCACACTGGGAGCAAGTCGCCGCTGAACGTGTTGCACGGAGGGCAAATATCAGAAATGGAATAAAGATTAAGGAGACAATGATTGCAGATAAGTCACACACTGAGCGTGCGAGACGAAAGATGTTGCATGATGGTGGAAATGACCATATGTTCACATGCATCCACTGTGGACGAACATTTACAGCGCGAATTGGCCTTATCAGTCACATTCGCTACCCCCATGGGACGATCCCCCATGTACCAGGGTGCGACCACACGTCTCATCAATGTGCAACTGCCTTGCCAAAGCACGCCTGATGTATATCGTGGCCTACCAATTACTGCCGGCTTTCGTAATACTTCTTTCTTGCTGCCAGTGTTAAAAAGGTGCTGCCCTTTTCTAGGGGTATGACTTATAACTTCATCTTCCTCCAGTCGGCACCGTGGTCGTTTCTCAGCACTTAACTTTGCTGATGGTTAAACTAATATGCTACACATGTTCTGAACGCCACTCACCACAACTGTAATATGTATAACTCGAACGCCGATTGTAATTGTGTTCATATATTACTCTACACAGTCTAAGATAGACATCATCAAATGTACAACCATATATTTAACAATAAATCTACACAACGTAACCTAACTCATCTACTACATTAAAAGACTGGCACAATTTTGGCCGCAACTCTCAAACATGGTCCGTACTCGACGAAATCACTGTCGTGACTGTTCTTGCCGGATTCGCTCATGCTGACCGCGAAGCGAATCCCAGCGTTTTCACACTACTTTTCACGTTCCAGGTGTCCAATTCCTGAACACTGCCATAACCTCTGACATGGTCTACTTTGGGTTATGGCATTATTACTATGCCTTTTTGAAGCCCAGTGTAACAAACTATCGTCTGTCAAGACGGCAAGGTGCCAATGATGACGATGATGATGTGTGTGTGTGCGTGCGTGCATGCGTGCTTGCGCCCGTGCGCGCGCGTGTGTGTGTGTGTGTGTGTGTGTGTGTTCAAAGTTCCCATTCTAAGTATTTCTTAATGCTTCACCTTATCAAATGCTTTAGTGAAAGCAACTGGGAACTGGGTGCTCACATCAGAAACAGAGGATTCACTCTCTTTGGGCACATCATGAGAAATAGTGAATCGGAGTACGCCAACAGGACAGTTGAATTCTGGAATACGTTGTGACAATTGAGAAGTTGGGATCTGGAATACTTTGTAACAATTGGGAAGTTGGAATTAGAAATACGTTGTAACAATTGGGGAGTTGAGATCTGCAACACGCTGTGACAACAGGGAATCTGGAAACTTTAATACGTTGTGACAACAAACAAGTTGGAAGACAATAGAGACATAGGCACACATAGAAAGAAGATGATGGACATACTGACGTCGTGGGATTAAGAAACATTTGTTATGGAATTGACTGGTCACCCGCGAGGCAGGAGGCTGTGGACAAACAGAACAATCAACGCTGGACATCATGGACAATATAAATACATCTAGAAAACCACTAGTGTCTATTTATTATCTTGTAGCTGCAGTTTAAACCGACTGAAATTAAATCAGACAAGACAGCACAGAGAAACAAGCATATTATGAACCATATTGTGTGCGTACTAAACAATTAATTCTTCGTTTCGTTCCTCTTTCAAAGAAAGTAGGTCAGGCCCAGCTATGAACCTCAGAAGCATCGCCACTAATATATTTTAGCGAGATACTATCCACATTAATAGTACATTAGTTCTAATCATATGGCATCAACACTAATAATATATTAATTCTCCTAACAATACAGCATCAACAGTAATAACACATTAGTTTTCCTAGCAATGCAACATAAACATTATTAGTGCTTGAGTTGTAGCAATACAACATCAACAGTTCTCCTAGCAATACAACATCAACAGTAATAGTATATTAATTCTAACCATATGGCATCAACACTAATAATATATTAATTCTCCTAACAATACAGCATCAACAGTAATAGTCAATTAGTTCTCCTAGCAATACAACATCAACAGTAATAATATATTAGTTCTCCAACAATACAACATCAACAGTAATAGTTCATTAGTTCTCCTAACAATATAACATCAACAGTAATAGTTCATTAGTTTTCCTAGCAATGCAACATCAACATTATTAGTGCTTGAGTTCTAGCAATACAACATCAACAGTAATAATACATTAGTTCTCCTAGCAATACAACATCAACTAATAGTCCACTAGTTCTCCTAACAATACAACATCAACAGTAATAGTTCATTAGTTCTCCTAACAATACAACATCAACAGTAATAGTTCATTAGTTCTCCTAACAATACAACATCAACAGTAATAGTTCATTAGTTCTCCTAACAATACAACATCAACAGTAATAGTTCATTAGTTCTCCTAGCAAGTTACTTAGTTAGTTAGTTAGTCGCGGTTCCAACTTCACAGCAACTGGTCGTCCCCATTATGCTCCGTTCCTGTATCAGTGAATATCACACAAAATGCTCCTCACTGCCCTATGTGAAAAGTGGAAAAGACAGGATTCTCGACAAGCCAACAGCCCGCACAGGAACACTGTGCATAATGCCGCCGTCAGAATGCCGACACAAAAGTCCTCCCCGGAAAATACAGTTCATCGTCGATGGAAGCAGAAAACCAGCAGCCACACATTACTGCATTAAAAGTCGAGAGGGTCGACTTCATTGCCCCGGGATTTATCCCACATGGCTCTGTCCCTCTCGGCAGGGCGGTCCGCTGAAAGCATCGCACAATGCACGAACACCGTAGCTCCAGCAACGACCCACAGGAATCTCCGAGAAAAATGCATTCGTGAACATAAAAAGCAATCCAGTCAATTCCAAGCGACAGACCGACAGCCATCATTCCGTGCATGCAGTTCACGCTACAGCAACGGCGGTCAGATGTAGAAACATTCCAAACGAAATTCACAGCTCACAGTGTCGCGCCACGGATTCGGCTCAGTAGCAGGGCGACGGAACCATGCACTACCAGTCCAACATGAGGAAAATGCGACTGCAAACCGTAGCCAGAGGCATAAACATCCCAGAGGCTTAACGGTTCAAATGTCTATCCGCCATGTTGGGGATACATCATCAACACTAATATTACATGAACTCCCATATTCTGATTTAAGTAGCACATTTTCCCCAATTTTCTCTTCATTGTTCTCGTTTTCTCATCTGTTCATTCCGTTCTTATACCTTAATGTAGTACTGTAGTGTCTTCCCCGTGATTATATGTTGTGTTTTGTGTATGTATTTGTTTGCTGATGAAGGTTAGTCACCTCAACGTCCTGGGTTTTCCGTAATCCTGTTCTGTAAAGCTGATTTACTTTGTGTTATTTTATATTGTTTACATTTCCACAGCTTTACCACAGATCCACTAATTTTAAACATCAATGTTAATAGTACATTAACTCTCCTAGCAACATCAACAATAACAGTCCGACATTAACCCACCATGTTTATTACAACGCAGTCAATGTGATACCCCATTTTTCTTCGACAAAATACTCGAGCTTATTTTTGTATAATGCTGACATAAGCACTTTTCGAAGTACACATATTTTTCTATTATTCATTAACAATTTATGTTAGGGTTACATCTGTTTCCGTATTAAAATTATCACATTTCTTTTTCAAGAGGGATATAGAAACTTGTGCTAAATAATAATCCGAACTCATTCATAAGAGATTCGGTTGGGCCTGATGACAAATCAAAGCACATGACTGCCACCCGTGGAGTCCCAGCATTTGCCTGCTAAAATTGCCCGGTCCCATGTGGCACATACGCCTTGTCCCAAGCTTACCCGGCATGGGGTCGCATCCTGGCATTGACGTCAGCACAACGGTGCTAGTATAAAATGAAGCCCCGGGATGATTTCATTGTCTTCAGGCTTAGTAAGGACCGCAGGGCAGTTAGTGTTAGGTCTTAGCTGGAAATTAGTTTTCTAAGAAAGCAACTCATTAGTCATCGTTTTCTATAGCTAAGACGCCAAGTGCTATTTATTCATAGTGTCAGAAAGGCAACTGATAATTTTACAACTTTATAACGAACATCTTTATACCAGTAGATACTTTACAGCCTATTGAACAAGGAAAATCTGCGCCCTGTTACAAGCACACTACTTAAGCCGATACCGACAATCAATAATAAGGTAAGTTGATCGGCTTTTACTACTACTACTACTACTACTACTACTACTACTACTACTACTACTACTACTACTACTACTACTACTACTACTACTACTACTACTACTCCTACTACTACTACTCCTACTACTACTACTACTACTACTACTACTACTACTACTACTACTACTACTACTACTACTACTACTGCTACTACTACTACTGCTGCTGCAACTACTACTACTACTACTACTACTACTACTACTACTACTACTACTACTACTACTACTACTACTACTACTACTACTACTACTACTGCTACTACTACTGCTGCTGCTGCAACTACTACTACTACTACTACTACTACTACTACTACTACTACTACTACTACTACTACTACTACTACTACTACTACTACTACTCCTATTATTACTACTACTACTACTACTACTACTACTACTACTACTACTACTACTACTACTACTAATACTGCTGCTGCTGCTACTGCTGCTGCTACTACTACTACTATTACTACTATTACTTACTACAACAACAACTACCACTACTTTTACTGCTGCTGTTGCTGTAGTTACTACTACTACTACTGCTTCTATTACTGCTCCTGCTACCTATTACTACTTCTACTGCTACTACTACTACTACTACTACAACTACTACTACTACTACTACTACTACTACTACTACTACTACTACTACTACTACTACTACTACTACTACTACTACTACTACTACTACTACTACTATTACTACTGCTACTACCACTACCACTACCACTACTACTACTATTCTGCTACTGCTACCATTCTACTACTACTACTACTACTACTACTACTACTACTACTACTACTACTACTACTACTACTACTACTACTACTACTACTACTACTACTACTACTACTACTACTACTACTACTACTACCACTACCACTACCACCACCACTACTACTACTATTCTGCTACTGCTATCATTCTACTACTACTACTACTACTACTACTACTACTACTACTACTACTACTACTACTACTACTACTACTACTACTACTACTACTACTACTACTACTACTACTACTACTACTACTACTACCACTACCACTACCACCACCACTACTACTACTATTCTGCTACTGCTACCATTCTACTACTACTACTACTACTACTACTACTACTACTACTACTACTACTACTACTACTACTACTACTACTACTACTACTACTACTACTACTACTACTACTACTAGTTAGTCGACAGATCATCCTCATTGCACATCGAACCATTCAGTCCATAAGTGCTTGGGTCCCCTCCTCAGCAAATCCCGCAGCGTGTAGCGGCTAACGACACCAGTTCTGTGCTGGTCTATCAATCTTCTTTGGCTTCCTGCGTAGTGTTCTTGTTTGGCCACCCCTCTTTTAATTTGCTGCTCTCGCAGTCAGACCATAGTTGTAGATTCGCAGTCATCACTTGGTTCTCGCAAAAGTCTTACTTCTCGTAGAGCATTCAGAATGTCAGCCTTGTCCATGGCGCGTCCGCCCTCCACATTAGCCATACCTACGAGCTTGTCAGCTCGCTCATTTCTAACTAATTACTACCACTTCGCTTCTGCTGTCGTTGACACTATAGTAAAAATAATTATAATTATTATTACTGTTATTATTATTATTGAATTGCGATTATTATTGTTGAAGTAATATTTCGAATATTTTGGGTCATTAATTACTAACAATGGTGACACAATGAAGGAAATTAAAAGATGAATACCTATTGCTCTTCAGAAACTAAAAGAACTAAATAAATTGTGGCAGGGGACAGATAGAACTGCAAGAATAACATTTTTGAGAGCATGCGTCTTTCCCATTACAAGATACGCCTGTGAGACCTGGGCACTTACTTAACAAGCTGAACAGTGCATAAATGCCTTTGAATTTAAATGTCATAGACGGGTTCTAAGAACCTCTTGGATACAGAAAAGAACACATGCATCCATACGACAAGAGATGAATATTGAAAAAGGTTGGCTACTAAAGATGATAAAACAAAGAAAACCGAACTATTGTGGTCACTTGAAACGTCATGAAAGTTTGGAGAAAACAATAATGGAGAGGTATATGCCTGGGAAGAGAGGAAGAGGAAAGCCAAAGAGAAGATGGGTGCAGGATGTAGCGGTTGATCTCCAGATGGGTGCATCGGACGCGGGGCATCTTGCTTATGAATAAGAAATTGTCCAGAAAGATGTTATTGGAGCGAGGTTCTGCAAAGAACATGGTACTGAATGATTGAATGATTATTATTATTGTTACGACAACCCAATTGGTATAACATTGTGTGCCTATAACGGCTACCCCGTGGTTTGTTCACTAATGACGAGAACATATAGCGCGCGCACTTGTGAAAGTAACCAATCATATGAGCAGTAACGTATGCCTTTGGGGGACATCGCATCAATGATATAAGATATACAGATAATACAGGACATAACATCAATGATATAAGATATACAGATGACGCAGTATTGATTTCAGACAAAGAACAGGATCTACAACATTTAGTATATATGGTTAGTTTACACAGTGAACAACTAGGGATAGAATTACACTGTTAGAAAACCGAGATTAAATTCGTCTCTAAGAATTAAGAAATATCAAAATGTAATTTACGGTTAAATGGGAAATGTAATATACAGGAAAATATGAAATGTAATGTATGGGTAAATGGGAATATTCTTAAACAAGTGAATCGGTACAACTATCTCGAAATAGTCATAGCATCTGATGGGAGGTGTCTTGAAGAGATTAGAACAAGAATAGTTATGCAAAAGGTAGCCTTTTGCAAGATGGAAAACATACTGGCCTAATCAAAAGACATCAATTGCAAGGAGTGCTGAGGTGCTAAATAGAACCAATACTGTTATATAGATGTGAAATGTCGACAATAAACAGACAAGATGAGAAACTTCGACAGTAGCAGACAAGATGAGAAACTTCGACAGTAGCAGACAAGATGTGAAACGTGGAAATAAATAGACAAGATGTGAAACGTGGACAATAAACAGAAAAGATGTGAAGCGTGGACAATAAACAGACAAGATGAGAAATGTCGACAATAAACAGACAAGCTGAGAAACGTCGACAATAAACAGACAACATGTGAATTGAGGACAATAAACAGACAAGATATGAAACGTTGATAATAAACAGACAAGATGTGAAACATCTAGTGGCAGTGGAGATATGGTTTATGAGGAAAATGCACAGAATATCACGGATAAAAATAAAAACCGACAAATAAGTCCTAAAAGAAACAAATGAAAACTGTAAACTGTTTAGAGAAATTAGACGTAGACAGTCGCGATGTTTGCGGCACGGTATGAGAATAAAATAAACTAGAAAACTTTGTGACAAATAGCAAGATTGAGGGGGAAAGAACAAGGGAAAGACAGAGAGATAAAAATCTGGATGATTTAGCCATATTACACAATCGAAAGAAAAACACAGAGCTGATCCAATATTCTGGCGATCGTATGAGATGGAGGTCAACAAACGCCAGAAGAAGTCGGATGTGTCGGCCTAACGGCGCAAGAACGCAGCTCTGTTGTAACCAGGCACAACGCAATCACGTCCGAAAAAAACTCCCCGGATGATCGCAGCAGAAGAACAGGAAGAAGACGAAGAAGAAGAAGGAGGAGGAGGAGGAGGAGGAGGAGGAGGAGGAGGAGGAGGAGGAGGAGGGGAGGGGGAGGAGAAGAAGAAGAAGAAGAAGAAGAAGAAGAAGAAGAAGAAGAAGAAGAAGAAGAAGAAGAAGAAGAAGAAGAAGAAGAAGAAGAAGAAGACGAAAATAGGGAATGAAAGAAATGAAAGAAGTGTGTCAACAACTCAACTAACAGGCATCATCGGGTACTTCTGGCACACCATACAAGACAACTTGCAAGTCGTGTGCGAGGAAAATAAATGGTACATTTTATTGCCGTTGGCTCGCTACAATCAGTGAACAGTCGCTATTGAAACACACAACATAAAGCCACAGTATTATCTATCACGAGCTGCTAACCCCTATGCTAACTTTCTACACAAATAAACACAAGAAACCCCATCGCTACTCTAACGAAGTGTACACTACAAGTCCTGTCCTCCCGTCTGACAATCTTTCATTCCGTGGTCACACACCACGCAGATTGACCTTCACCTTGATGCGTGTTGCCTCACATGGCATGCTGATGGCAGACGTGGTACGTTGAGTGTATACTCAACTTCTCTGTGGCTACCACGAGGCGTGATGTTATCGTGATTAGAGTGTTAACTCTCTGAACACCGCCTGCGTGTCTCATGAGGGAATGCTTTACCATCTCACGTTACCTCATCTTCCCTGCCCTTGCCTCGGGCACCGTATCACCTCCTGGTCTCTTCAAGATTGACTGCTCTTCCTGGCGGAGGGGATGCGGTCGAGTCTTTGACACACACCCGCCCCTCCTGTGTTGCGTCATCAACTTTCACTCATTGGTTGTGACGCAAGAGGTTTCTAAAAAAATTTAATGTCTAATTTTTTTTTGTCAAAGACTCTAGACAACCTGGCTTTGGGCACTCTAATAGACTTCTACTGACTGTTGTCACAGTGTAGCAAAACTTTACTTGGCTACTGGCAATCGCCACAAACTTGACTGGTTGGCGTGAGCCCTTTCTCACATGCTATATTATATTTATTAGAGGTATGTCTGAACCGGACCGTTGTCTTATAAGACCTTCCCTCACATAGTAAATTAACTTACTACCCATACAAAGTTGACTTTCTTAGGGTCAACACATGAATTGCTTCATGTCCCCCATATAATATTTAACAACCATAATACAAGAGTGTGTGCGACAGGCTTTACCTACATCGCTTCCGCGTGTAAAGTATTATTTCACTGTTAAGTTAGTTTTTCGTTGTCTATTATGTCCCCTGACCTGAAGTTATCTCCATTTGATCTAGAAAAAGTGTATGTACTTTATATGTTTGTTTTTCTGGTTGTTTGTGTGTTTGGATGTAATTAATCTACTAATCTAACTTCTAATCTATGTTTCTAATTCCTATGTGTATGTATGTTAGTTTTTTAAGTGTCATAATTTGGTTAAATGTGGCCATAAATAGGTGTATACCACTCATTCGTGACTACATTCCCTTGTTATGAAACTCAAAATACTTTAATCTAAGTTGTAAACTATATTACCGACAACACAGTCACATTAGCACATTTTCAATAACGAAAATCAACATTAACACAGACAAATATTAAAAGTCGAGCCAGACAGCAGAAGAATTCGCTGACTGATGTCACTCTCTCCCGTCTATTTTCCCTTCGTCCTCGCTTTCACACTTCTGTCACACTCCTTTCACCCTTAATTCTGTCACACATCTTTTATCCTTCCACACTAATTCTTCCGATTCATTAAAAACCTTGAGTGACACTGTACAGGTTTGGCTTCATTTTACAAATGCTTTTAAAACAATGGAATATAGAATTATATTTAAGCTAGTTGAGCCCCATGACTGTGCGAAAGTCGCTGCACGAGTCATGTATTTACAGTATATTTACATTGATGAGAAAGGGTTGATGGTTTACCCCCTTGATCTTATCACACTATATTATACTAACATAAAACTCTATATTCTAACATACTACTCCTAATTCTATAATTAAGTATTTAATGTGTTCCCTAAATTTATTAAATTTGTTATGTTAATTATATCATATGTTTATATTACTTCTTATTTTTCTCTAATCTAAGGGATGTAATCTAACTATTTAAATGTAATTGTTGTGATGTGAGTTATGTACCTTAATTACATGGATGATGTGAACACAACTTATGTACTTTTCTAAATACTATGCTAAATAATGTTTTTAAATGCACAAAGGAATTATATGAGTGATGTTCTTAATCTAAATGGTGTAAATGCTGTATGTTACCTTATCTACTCTTTTTAATCTATTATGATGTCAAATGATGATACTAATAAATGGTAATATATTGAAAAGATGGTATGGTTTCATTAAGATGGAATAAACTACACTAAAATGAAACTAAGTGAAATATAACAATCTAAATGGTACTATTCATATCATAAATTTAATTTAACTTGTAATAAACTATTCTTATGTCTAAACTAATATTCTAATTTAATTTTAAGCTAAGTAAATGGGTTAATTACTGTACTACTGCACTATTAAAATAAATGAGAACTATTATATTTCTTAACCTACCTCTACTTTATCACTATCTTACAATGTTATATTACATATCACAATAAGTTTATATACATAGTATTCGGTTTCCACAGGTTAGTAGTTGCCTTCATGTATGTACAATGGTTGTATAGGCATAATATATCTACACACTTTGCCTGGGTATCTGAAATACATTGCACAGTCATCATAGTGTTCTATTGGTAGTGCACGTGTAGAGTTCGCTGGTGTCGTAGCTCAGTCTTTTCGTGTCTGTAATTAAGCACTGTTCTGACACTGTTTTCTGCGTTTCATATACATGATACACCGGAATGGAGCTTAGTTGGAAATGAGCTGTCCTAGTTCACACGGTGATCTCTACCTTTTTACAGCACAGTTCTTCACTTGATGTCTACGGACACATGATAGTTCACTGTTCTTAGTACATGATTAAGCACATAATGTCGATGTATATGTAACCTATTTTACATAGAATAATATAATATATTCATGTACTAACTATCACTCTACATTTATATGTGGGATTTCCGGTATTTCTACCCCAGATGGTCTACTAAGGGTATCAGCCAGAATATTGTCCTTACCCTTGATATGTTCTATACTAAATGTATAGTTTTGTAAAATAAGAGACCACCTGTATATCCGGTCATTTCGATGCACACCACTCTGGATGACCGTGATGGGAGAATTGTCGGTCTGGACGATGAAGTGCACACCCGCCAAATATCGATGGAGCTTTCTCACCGCATAGATGACGCTTAGGGCTTCCAACTCTGATATCGAATATCTGGACTCGGCAGGTGTGATCTTACGGCTCACGTAGCAAATCGGATGGAAGATGCCCTCATAGAATTGGCCTAGTACTGCAGCGATGGAGATCCTGCTGGCATCTGTCCTAAGATAATAAACGAGCCCCGGGTTAGGCAAGCGGAGGATTGGAACATTACTAAAAAGAATTTTCAATTTTGACAATGCAGAAATTAATAATGCATCTTTCACATCCAATTTTACAGATGCTTTTAAAACATTGGAAAAAACACTTGTAATTTCCGCTAAATTTGGAATAAATTTACTATAGTAATTTACTAATACTAAAAGGCTTCTGACCTGTTTTTTAGTGGTAGGAATGGTCAGATTCATAATTTTTGTAATAATCCTATTGTCAGTCTTCAGTTGACCTTGAGAAATGACATGACCCAAAAATTCAATTTCTTTTAGGCCTAATTCAACTTTACTCGGTTTGACAGTGAGACCGAAGAGTCGCACTATGTCAAAGACATGTCTTCGTTTCAGTCAGTGTGTTGTCCAGTCATCAGTATGGAAACATATATCATGTGTATTCTGTAAGCTCACTAAATGTATGCATCTTGTCGGATTTGCCAGTCCCGCTAACTAGTGTAGTTGCGCTATGTATGTCTGTCGTCTTATTATTAGGTGTGGGTGCACTGTGTTTGTCTGTCTCTACTCCTGTTTCTTGTCGTGGAAAGTAAGGTTTCAACCTGTTGACATGGAATATCTTTAAGTGTCAGTTTATCGACATTTCATAGTCAGCATTTGAAAATTCATGTGTCACATTGAATGGTCCTTGCCATTTCATTTGTCTGGAAGTAATGGAAGTATGTCTTGATCTGGTTTGTTCATGTACCCCTGTTTGTGTATTGATGGTAGATTTGACCCTCCCTCTCAATGGCCTAGAAGCCAGTGTAGAATGTTGTACTTCAGCTGTAGGATGTCTACCCTTAAACTTATGTACTAATTGTTGACAGACATTACCAGAAAATACATTACGACAAAATAATTTTATATCATTGGCAAAACCTGGCATGGTATTGTTGTATGCAAGATGACCAGCACACGGTGATTGATGTGCAGTCTTTAGCACAGTTAGACGGTGTTTTTCAGGTAACCCCGTTTGCTGATTCTCATGGTTACTAGTTGTATGATATCTAGATAACATGCCATTATTAAGTCTACAGAACTCTGATGCATTTTTGGTCACTTTGGCCCTTTCTTTCAATAACTTTAAATATGGAGGCACACTAGG
The DNA here is from genome assembly GCA_963921405.1 of Cepaea hortensis. Taxonomy (NCBI): domain Eukaryota; kingdom Metazoa; phylum Mollusca; class Gastropoda; order Stylommatophora; family Helicidae; genus Cepaea; species Cepaea hortensis. Next base: position 5,169,977 of record OY992893.1, read on the forward strand.
ATCAGCTTTTTGCTGTCCTATAAATTTCTGTCTGTTGGCGTCATCTGTGCCAGTTGGAGAAAGCAACAGTAGTCTCTCATCTTGTAGTGCGTCTTGATGTTTCACACTGTCTGCTCTAGTTGTTGCATTAGCTGCATTCAATTTCTCCCATGCAACTATTTCATCACTAGTACATTGTTTTAGTTGGGGTAAGCACCCCAAAATTAAATCAGTACACGGGTTGTTAAGTATTGCACAAGTAAAGGTACTGGAAAGAAAAGGAGAATCAATACGGGCTTTTGCCAAAGGGTAAATTTCAACGTTACCCGAAAAGGTTCGGCATTTGACACTGTCACCTGTGTAATCACCCGGACTCACTAGATCTTTCCGAAGACCAATAAGAGTGCTGCCGCTGTCCAGCAAACATTGGCATGGTACGTCATTGACCATTGCATTGTGGAACACTAAACTGCCTCTGGAGGCTAATGCTGCATTTACATTCTCAGATGAGAATGGTACTGTATGTCCACATTCTAGTTTTCCGTCTGCATGGAATTGGTGACATCGTTCACAGCTGTCAAAGCTTAACATATCGTTTGCACCACACACATCTTCTGCTTGGTTAGTAGGTAAGTCACTTTCAACCTCACACTCATTCTCACTACCACTATCTGAAGAGGTGTCAATCAAAATAGCATTGTTAGCTTTTAAACGTTGGCGGCCAAGGCACTTATTAGAATAATGGCCAAAGCTGGAACAAAAAAAAAAACATTTGATTGCACGCCTGTATGCAGATCTTTTGCTTTGCTGCTTCTTGATAACATTTTCAAGATGCGCCGGATAATTCGGCGATTTGTCGCACATCGAATAAGTGTCGTGCATAAATTGACAATACATGCATTTGGAAACTTTCCTGTCTTTCTTGTCATACTTCTGAAAAGGTTTTCTGTTACTCTGATAGTTTTTTGGTTGGTCTTTCACAAAGGAAACTATCTCAGAGTCATTTGAAGTTTTAAAAATATCTCTGTTGGAAGAAAAATATGCTGAACCTTTTTTCTCAAATTGCTGGATGTTCTCAATGTCTGCCTGCTGTAAAAATTTAGCAAAAGGAGAAGGTATGGTGGATATTAACTTATCCATAGCTATTAAGTTTTTTAATCTATCAAAGTCTTTTCCTATGTTAGCTGCTTTAAGCCACCTGTCTAGTACACTCTGTACATTTGAAACATAATCAATAAAGGTTTCACTAGGTTTAGGTTTTAGATTTGAGAATTGAACCTGATACCCAGGGGCATCAAGTAAAAAGTGCTGCATAATCCTGTCATGGATGTATTGATAGCTAGATCTAAGGTCAATTGGTATAGATTCTATTACTTTAAGGGGCTCACCACTCAGATTCTTCATATAAATAGGAGCCCACATCTCTAAAGGAACTTGGTGATATTTAAATTGATACTCTACATTCTCTGTCCAGGCAGATATGGAGTCCTCTTTACAATATGGTTTGATAATATTTTTGTATTTGTTGAACTTATTTTCCTCTTGTTGACTTTTTAGTTTAGTGGCAGAGATCTCTGCGTGTGAGTCTACATCCATGCTTTTCATCTTTAATTGTGTCTCTGATTCTACTTGAATTTGTTTTTCTTTGACTCTTGCCATTTCATCTATCTCTTTTTGCTTTAGATCTAATTCCTTTTGTTTTAATTCTTTCTCTTGATCTAATTGTTTTTGTTTCATCTCCTTATCATATTGTAATTGTTGTTGTATTTGTTGTTGTTTAACTTCTAAATCTTTTTGCTTAATTTGTTTGTCATCTTCTAGCTGCTTTTGTTTTGTTATCTCAGCTAGTTGAGCAATCTCTTTATCATGTTCCAACTGCTTTTGTTTTGTTTCTATTTCTTTTTGTTTATTTATCTCAGCTAGTTGTATTTGGTGTTGTCTTTCCCGTGCGCGTTCATCTCTCTCAGCATCTTTTGCTTCTTTAAATTTCCTATCAGCATATTCTTCTAGTTCCTTACCTGTGTATTGTAAATCTTTACCTGCTTTTATAAAATCAGCTAAAGTAGCCATGCTGTTTAGTAATTTAACTCGCGTTGACCTATACTGATTTGTTTGATTACCTATTTATCTATGATGTTATTTATTTGTTCCTCATTAAGGAATATTAATTTTATTTACAGTTTATATGCTGAACACAATTTCTATGTTGGCAAATCAGAGCACAAAAAATATGCTAGTGTATCACAAGCTGAAAAAGAGATGCACTATTAATCACATTGCATGCCAAAAATATAGTTATACTCAACTTAATGTTCCCGAGAATCAGGGAACGGAACTCCGTTGACACAGGTCACCTTGTTTGGTACTTTGGGGTGGAGACACGTTTCGTACGTAGGACACTATATTTGGCACACCGGCGTATGTACTCAGCTGTTGTTTGCCCTCTGATATGCAGGGCAGCAGTAAACACGCCTACTGCACGATATGATTTACCCGACAACTAAGGACAATGACTTAGACAATGACAGACTCACGAACAACTAGAATATGTATTAATTAAATTTAATGTCAATGTCCTGTCTTCGTTCTAACAGTATTTGCCTTTTGTTACTAACCTAGTTAATTTCTGTAAGTGTTGTGCAGCCAAGTCTCATCTGCTTGGCCAAAAATAGTTCCATCGTGACGGTAAACAAAGAGAAAGTAGGACCAAAAATATGAATAACTGTTTTTAACTAAATAAAAATAACATCATAATGTTTAAATAAATAAATATATTCATTTAATAATTCAAATAAACAAATAATAAATAATATAAAGCACAGATTCAGGCGAGCCGCCGCTAAGCGATCTTGTAAACAATTGACTGCTTTATGCTAATGACGCCGAACAACTGTTTGTCAATCATTTTACGTCACAGGCGCAGCGCTATTTTTAGTTTTCAAAAATCGATATTGTCGGCTGACAGTGTATCGCTCCGCTTTGAATCATGTTTGGTGCTTATTCAAGAATAAATTGGTAAATATATAAATCAATATAAGAAAATAAGAATATTAATACTTACAGCTTTGAAGAATACATGATTTCATTAAATAAACATTTTATAAGCACATTTATATACTATTTCGTCGCGATAGGCACATTTCTAGCCTGCAAATTGCACTTGTCTGCACAAATTACCGTTACTACAAAAATTAAACCCTAGTCTGGAGCCCGTGGATGAGTGGATTAGCTTGAACTTTTCGTTCAAGCTTCACTTCTTGACACCACAATTACCCTTGCCTGTCAACAACTCAACTAACAGGCATCATCGGGTACTTCTGGCACACCATACAAGACAACTTGCAAGTCGTGTGCGAGGAAAATAAATGGTACATTTTATTGCCGTTGGCTCGCTACAATCAGTGAACAGTCGCTATTGAAACACACAACATAAAGCCACAGTATTATCTATCACGAGCTGCTAACCCCTATGCTAACTTTCTACACAAATAAACACAAGAAACCCCATCGCTACTCTAACGAAGTGTACACTACAAGTCCTGTCCTCCCGTCTGACAATCTTTCATTCCGTGGTCACACACCACGCAGATTGACCTTCACCTTGATGCGTGTTGCCTCACATGGCATGCTGATGGCAGACGTGGTACGTTGAGTGTATACTCAACTTCTCTGTGGCTACCACGAGGCGTGATGTTATCGTGATTAGAGTGTTAACTCTCTGAACACCGCCTGCGTGTCTCATGAGGGAATGCTTTACCATCTCACGTTACCTCATCTTCCCTGCCCTTGCCTCGGGCACCGTATCACCTCCTGGTCTCTTCAAGATTGACTGCTCTTCCTGGCGGAGGGGATGCGGTCGAGTCTTTGACAAAGTGGAAAGTCAGATAACTTAACTAAGCTTTGGGGAGGAACTTGGAGGAATTATTAACTATGAGTGCAAATCAATACCTATGCATTTTGCATCATCATCATGTGCCATCCCGATAAGCGTGAGGGGTCATATTTTGCCATCTCACTCGATCACCAGAGTCGTGGATCAGCTCAGTGTTCTTATCTCGACCATACAACGTGGCCAAACCATCCAGGTATTTACTTCTCTGCCGTCACCTTGTCAGTCAGGTCTTAGTTAGATATGACTGAGCTACCGTATGACAGTAGACGGTACTACCTGCTTTCTGTCAGCGCCGAATGTTGGGCGGCGCTTACCAAACCTGACACCCCACATTGTGCCAACGGCTTCGGGCGGAAGAGCGCAATTGGGAGGGTACTAGCCTTATCCTGGTGCGAGGAAATGCAACCCAAAGACAAAATAAGTCATGGCAGGGCAGACCAGGCCCTAAGCCTTGGTTGGCAGCTGGTCTAGGATCGAAGCTCCGACAGGCGGACAGTTAGAGCATTGCTTTGCTGATCCGGCAGCTTCTGCAGCTTGTCTTGTTCCAGATGTATAGGTGTTAACTTTCCTCTGGAGTGAACTAGGCAGGCTGAGAGAGGGATCATGCTGCATGGGCAACACATGGTTTCTTTATTTTAGCCCAGGCTTTGTGCTATGGAGAGGCAATAACTCCATCCCTGGTCTTAACCGGTCTCGGAATCAAAGCGAGAGGCAATTGTTACGGGTTATAAGTCCTTGTCAGTTGGCGTAGAAACTATCGTCTGTCAAGACGGAAAGGTGCCAATGAGCCGTCACCTTGTTCTCTTCCCCCATCGATCTTGCCAGGTGTTACGAAGTTATCGAATTTATTTCTTCTCACAACGTGACCACAAATTGTAACTGTCTACGTCTAATTTCTCTAATCAGTTGTATCAACGGATACAAAAACCCAGACAGAGCTAAACCCATGGGCAGATGGGACCGCGAGTGGTGTGACAGCCACAGAGAAATTAGCAGACCTGGTTGTTACAGGTCGCCAAAAAAGAATTATTTGCCTGTGAATATAGGGCCTTGCCTCTGCCTATAGATACAGAACTCCCTCTTTGTCTATCGATTCATACCTCTTAAAGGAGTAGTAACAATGGTAATAGTTGTTGTAGTAGTAATATTAGTAGTAGGAGCTGTAATAGTCGTTGTAGTTATAGTTGTAATAGTAGTTGCTGTGCTAAAATTAGTTATAATAGGAATAGTTGTTGTAGTGGTAGTACTAGTAGTAGTAATAGTAGTATTAGTTGTTGTAGTAATTGTAGTTATGTAGTATTAGTTAGTAGTAATAATAGTAGCAGCAGCAGTTGTAGTAGTAACAGTAGTAGTAGTAATAGTAGTAGCAGAAGTAGTAGTAGCAATAGTTGTAGTAGTAGAATTGGTGGTGGTGGTGGTGGTGGTGGTGGTGGTGGTGTGGTGGTGGTAGTAGTAGTAGTTAAAACAATGGCCAAAAATCACTAGAACACGTGCATGTCCATTCTATTACTGTTTCTAAAACTGCATTTTAATGGCGCTGTATTAATTAAAAAATTCATTTTAATGGCGCTGTATTAATTAATGCAATGAGCAAGTCCTAAAAGAAGCAGATGACAACTGTAAACTGATTAGAGAAATTAGACTTAGTCAAAATATTGTGGACACATTATGCAAAGAAATAAACTAGAGAACTTAGTGACATCTAGCAAAATTGAGAGAAAAAGAAGAAGGAGAAGGCAGAAAAGTAAATATCTGGATGTCTTGGTCACGTGGTATGGTTGAGACAAGAACACGGAGCTAATTTACGACTCCGGTGATCGTGTGAGATGACGAAGCATGATCGCCCACATCGGCATGTCACATGGTGATGATGATGATGATGATGATGATTACTTAATAACAACAATGCTGGTACTAAGGTCAATGGAATGTACTGGTATGAGTATGCCATAGCAGGAAAAAATAGGACTATAGAGTTGGTGGTGGGCGGTGGTCGGGAAAGAGAGGAAGGTACGACTGAAATAGATCTTCATCAAGGTTAGCTAGTGTGCTGCACACTCCGTTTACACGAAATCGAACTGTCTTACCTCCAATGTTTAACAACTATAGACGTGAAGGGATGTTAAAACGGGAAAACCTGCTTCTCGTAAATAATTACAAGTTAAATTCTGTGAGAGGGACGCAGCAGTGTTTCCAAGGCACCAGGGCCGGGTTATATACTGGCCAAGACCTATTGACGCGTCCTCGTCGAGCGTCCTGGGCAATAGGTCCCTTCGGGTCCTGGCTGAAGTCAATAGGATCGCCGATTCCTCCGAAGTCGGAGAGTGTCTGCCTGTACGGCGAGGAACCACCAGTCTGCATACCAATAAGCCAGACATGGGACAACGGATACTCACGCAAACCTCAGGTCCTGTATGACATAACACTGATGTTGGACAACAGGATGCCTTCATCCGACATACAGGACTTCGCGTTGGAGCTCAAGCCAACGAACACAAGCAAGCAAGCAACATTCTGTGAGAGATCATGTACTATATTTCAGAGATCATGTACTATATTTCAGAGATCATGTACTATATTTCAGAGATCATGTACTATATTTCAGAGATCATGTACTATATTTCAGAGATCATGTACTATATTTCAGAGATCATGTACTATATTTCAGAGATCATGTACTATATTTCAGAGATCATGTACTATATTTCAGAGATCATGTACTATATTTCAGAGATCATGTACTATATTTCAGAGATCATGTACTATATTTCAGAGATCATGTACTATATTTCAGAGATCATGTACTATATTTCAGAGATCATGTACTATATTTCAGAGATCATGTACTATATTTCAGAGATCATGTACCATATTTCAGAGATCATGTACTATATTTCAGCTCACCCAGCGCGCCATTGAGAATTGCTCCACGTACCACGCTTTCCGCGGATCTGTGGCGAAGGGCTTACGGAGATGTTCGTATTCCCGCATACCGCATTCGAAACACAGCTGTGGGCGATCTGGCAGCAGACCGTCTTGCGTTGGTTTTTATAAAATTGTATAAGTACCTGTCGTTCAGAAAGCAATGGCAAACTACTGAACGTAAACTTGCCAAGACATCATGAACCGCCAAAAAATGCTGGGGTTGACTGCGACATATCCTGTAAAGGATTTGCAACTAACATTTTTTAAAACCACGCTTTGCATGCGTGCCGTCGTTTACCAACACATGGTCTAGTGTAACTCCTACTATATATATATATATTTTTTTTTGTTTGTAAAATCACAAGCCGAAGTTCTCCCTCTATGAATGCCAATTACTGACTGCACTATAATTGATTTTATGCGCAGCTTTAGTTCCAGCCTCATTGACAACAAGAAACTGTATCCACAGATAAGAACATAAAATGGCCGCCACAAAGAAACTCATCAACATGACAGCCCAGATGGTAAAACCCAGCGCCATGACGTCACGAGTTGTCTCCACTTCCGCCAGAAATGAACAAGGGCTAACAACTTTAAATCTAGATATGCCTGCTGTTCAGGTACCCACATACACGCATTTGTACACATTTACACACACGCACGCAAACACACGCAAGCACTCACACACAGAAACACCCACACATACAGACATACACACACAGACACACACACACTCTCTCTCTCACAGACACACACAGAAACACACACATCCAGACACACACACACACAGCATCACTCACATATTTATTTTATTTGGCAAACTCCTATTTTATTACATCAGATGTTCGATTAGACGTGGATTCATATTTACGACAGTATTTTTCGATTTCTACAAAAATGATTAATCCTACAACTTTGTTTCAAATTATCATTGTTTTTGTTACACGTTTGTTTATACTATTATAATTAGAAAGCAACAGATGAATGTATTTCTTTTATGACTGGCATCACATGAATACACTGCAGACCTAAGTTCTTTATTGTTTGTTTTCTGTCGGGGGAAACATGACAACCCTAACCTGCACGGTTTGCGGCGACTGCACTAGCCAGGTGGCCATAATTCCTCAGGCTAAAGACCCTCTGCCCTACACGGCAAGGTACTATATGCTGTAAAGACAGTTTTACAGGCTGAAAGACAACACAAATAAATCTAGAACCACGACGTAGAATATTTACCTGTCAGAATAATCTATGCAGAGGGTGAAGGAGATGATTCGAACTTAGAGACAAACATCGACAGTTCAGCAACAACAACTTAATGTTAATATCGTCATGAATGACCGTTTGAATGTCCCGGATGAACTTGGGTCTTGGTTTCTCTCTTCTCCAGCAATGTCCGTTTAGGAAATCCGGTGGCTCAGACACAGTCCAACAGAGCAAGGTTCAATCCTTCGAGAAGATGCCAGGACCTAAAGGACTTCCAGTGGTCGGGACCCTGTTTGACTACATGAAGAAAGAAGGGCTGAAGTTCTCTCAAATGTTCAAGGTGTGTACACGAGTAGAGCTGCCCATTTGTTGTTTGACTTATTCGTTACTACCGTTGTTATCTTCTGACTAGAGTCACTGAGCTCATCATTAATCCTAGAGTATTTGGAATGAGTGGATTCAGTGGCAAACAAACAGTAGGTATGGACCAAACATGGTACACGATCAAATGAACAAGTATTATAATGTAAATGTCCGTTCACAGAGCATTGAAATTGTGGAAGATACCACGGAACAAAACAAATTACACGACGACTCTAGTGTAGCGATATGTCGTCCTTCTGTCCAAATGGGAGGTCACGCTTGGCGGTATATTATCCTTCAGAACTTAATCAATTAAGGCTTGAAGTTATTGTTTAGTTTGTCAACAAGTGCCATTCCCATATTTTGAAGTTATTGTTCAGTATGTCAGCTTGTGTTGCTATTTCCCGCGCCAGGTGTTCCAACAGCGGGCTCAACAATATGGCGATGTTTACTATGAGAAGATCGGAGCTTTCCACAGCGTGGTGGTCAGCAACCCCAAGGAGTACAATCGTCTGGTTCACGCAGAAGGCAAGTACCCAAATAGGCGGGAGATGATGCCAATAGTCCACTACCGCAAGAAGAAAGGATTCGACCTGGGGATTGTCAATTCGTAAGTCTTTCAGTTCTTGTCTTACCTGATGTGTTCGTGAACGTGTCTGCATTGTGTCTCAGCAAGAATGATGGCTCTCGGATGTCCATGATAGTTTCCAACATTGTGTCTTACGGTGTGACAATATGGAAGATGTTCGTGAATGTGTCTGCTAGTGTGTCACGGTATGAATGTTGGCTCTGAGATAACCAACGAGTGTTTCCAACATTTCGTCCTGCGGTGTGACAAAAATATGAAAGACGATACTGACCAATTTTCAAGGCATGATTAGACCATAATGTTTAGTAAGACATGCACCCATAATGTTTAGATTGCACACAGGACACAACAGAATGAAACATCAGTGTGTGCGTGCGGCAATAACTCCATAACTGCCTCGAGCCTCCTACAGTCCTGCCCAGCCCACAACACTGAACGTAAGCATCCACCCAGAACTGTGATGGAATTGAGTGGGTGATCTGAGTACTTATGGCCTAATAGTTCCATGTGTAATGAGAATGATTTTTTGATTAACTAACTGAATAATTGACCAACTAACTGAATAATTGACCAACTAACTGAATAATTGACCATCAAACTGAATAATTGACCAACTAACTGAATAATTGACCAACTAACTGAATAATTGACCAACTAACTGAATAATTGACCAACTAACTGAATAATTGACCATCAAACTGAATAATTAACCAAGTAACAAATTGTCTCAAGTCGCTGGTCATTTGAACGGTCTCCATGACTAAGACGTTATGGACGCTCTTCATAATTACACTTACATGCTTTAGAAACACAAAGCGCACGATTTGGCAGCAGACCGCGTTGCGCTGGGTTTTAACGAAGTGGTATGGGAGCCGGTCGTTCAGAAAGCAATGGTAAACTACTGAACGTAAACTTGCCAACAGATCACAACACCAGTAAAATGCTGGTGTTGACAGCGATATCCTGTAAAGGAAATGGAAAAAATAGAATGAAAAAAATGCTGGCCCTTAACAGAACCACCCTCAGATCGCAGTGCGTTGAAAAACCTCTCCATCTCTGGCCATGTCTCCCACCTCATCCACACTCAAGTCCAAGCCGTCCGCAATGTCTAGTGTCCATCTTCGTGCTGGTCGACCCCTCCCACTTCTCCCATGAGCCACGCCTTCCGTCCCTGTTCTCTCCCAGCCACTGTGACGTGTAATACGCCCCAAATATTGTAGTTTCTGAGATATGGTACTGTCTTGTAAAATTTCAACATGTCTTCTCCTGGATCCACGATTGTCTAAACAAAGATCTCCGTAACACTTCAGCTCAGGAACCCCCATCTGCAGGAGAGGCTGGCTGGGTGGATAGAATGCCCTGTTAAACTTCTGGACCCCACGATTGTCTAAACAAAGATGTCTGTAACACTTCAGCTCACAAACCCCCATCTGTAGGAGAGGCCAACAGGGTGGATAGAATGTCCTGTTAAACTTCGCAAGACCTGGGTTCGAATCCTCAGTAAAGTGCGGATGTGTTTCTGTCGGGGGCAAAAATAAAACCTTAACCCCCACAGTTAGTGGCGACTGCACTAGCCAGCCGGTCTTAATTCCTCAGACTCAAGACACCCCCTCCCCCAGTCCTACACCGCAACTAACTAACTAACTAACTAACTAACTAACTAACTAACTAACTAACTAACTAACTAACTAACTAACTAACTAACTAACTAACTAACTAACTAACTAACTAACTAACTAACTAACTAACTAACTAACTAACTAACTAACTAACTAACTAACTAACTAACTAACTAACTAACTAACTAACTAACTAACTAACTAACTAACTAACTAACTAACTAACTAACTAACTAACTAACTAACTAACTAACTAACTAACTAACTAACTAACTAACTAACTAACTAACTAACTAACTAACTAACTAACTAACTAACTAACTAACTAACTAACTAACTAACTAACTAACTAACCAACCAACCAATCAACTAACTTGGTAACTAACCCAAACAACTACCCAGCCAGCTAATCAACCCACCAACTAACGAACTAACTAATTAACTAACCAACCAACCGACAGACCGAAAGACCGATTGACTAACTGACTGACTGGCCGACCGACTGACTGACTGACTGACCGACCGACTGACGAACTGAGTGACTGACGACCGACTGACTAACTAGACAATTTAAAACATAAACTCTTCCTGTTCACAAACCTATTTATTGAGACTATCATCTTCCTGTCAAAGAAAGCGCCTAGAACCAACTATGAATTCTGAACAATAAATGTCCATTTCAGGCAAGGAGAAGAGTGGTACAAGCAGAGGTCAGTTGTCAGCAAGAAGATGTTGAAACTGGCTGAGGTGTCCAGTTTCAATGCAGAGATGGGAGAAGTTGCAGACGATTTCGTTACTCGACTTTCCGATGTTAAGGACGCACAGGGAGAGGTTCCGGAACTAGGAAAAGAGCTCTTCAAATGGGCAATGGAATGTTAGTATGTCTGTCTGTGTGTTTGTCTGCCTCCTTGCTTGACTACTAGTTTGTTCAACGTTGTATTTTCTTCAGTGTCTAATGTTTCATTAGAAAACAGCAAGTGAAATGGTGTGGCCATTTAACTAGGCTACCTAAATGACAGTATACCACAACAAGCAATAATGAACAGACCAAATGGAACCAGAAGAAGAAGCCGAACATGTAAATGATGGGCAGAAGGAATATGCAGTCCATGATAATCTCGATACATGAAGCCCATAAAAGGGCACTCTCCCGCTGTTCATGATTCACTTCGACACCGCAAGGTACAAGAGGAACAAGATGAGACGAGTATCTCTCTTTCTGATTAGCATTAAGATAAGGCAGGAAACAACATGACCAAGCGTGTTGAGACGACTGACCAGTTGCGTACTTCCAGTTGATATGTGCTTGTTCATATAGCAAGATTGATAGTATTGGTTTTGTTGATGGATGGGAGTCCATTGTGGTGATGGATTTACATGTTATTATTGTCTAATGTATCTGTGTTTACTGACCTCCGCTGCCTGGTCAGTCCAGTATATGACCTTTCTCACACCGTCAGGTGCATCAGGCATATGGTGCTGGACCCATGTTTGTATAGATAAATGTTTGTAGAGACCCATGTTTGTAGAGACCCATGTTTGTAGAGACCCATGTTTGTATAGATCAATGTTTGTAGAGACCCATGTTTGTAGAGACCCATGTTTGTAGAGACCCATGTTTGTAGAGACCCATGTTTGTAGAGACCCATGTTTGTAGAGACCCACTCCGTGACTGATGTGGTCAGATTCACGCCGGTCGCCTTCACTTCCCCAGATATTTCCTGCACCCCAGTTTAGGCTGGGTTCAATGTACAATTCCGGGTAAGTCCCGAGCAGATCGAACCTATGCCCACAGTGTCGACAGGCCAGCGTCTAGCCACCACACTACCGCTGCTATCCCGCTGTATTATATCAGTGCCAACCAACACCTATGAATATAGCTAAGGTGGCGACCTCACTGATGCATTTGCCAGTTATCGGCACAAACATATAAAAATATATGTTCAACATTGTGTTCCGTATATCTACCAGCTATCGGCACAATCATCTGTTATATATATGTTCAACATTGTGTTCCGTATATCTACCAGCTATCGGCACAATCATCAGTTATATATACATATATATATATATGTTCAACATTGTTTTCCGTATATCTACCAGCTGTCGGCACAATCATCTGTTATATATGTTCAACATTGTGTTCCGTATATCTACCAGCTATCGGCACAAACATCTGTTATATATATGTTCAACATTGTTGTCAGGGTCTTAAACCTGGCTCGTTAACCTAACACATGCGAGACAGTACAAATACAACGTGATTTGACTTGAGACTCAACGACACGAAGTTTCGATGGATTTATTTACAGATCACGATCTAGAGATGATCATTACAATACATAAGTTATAACAATACACTTACAGGCAACCCACAGCTTACAATCTATCTCACAAGATGTACAAGCACTCGACTTTCGGGCCACAGAACTACACAAGCCTTTCTCCCATCATACGTCCAGTCGAGTCCGAGTCCCAGAGCTGTCTGGCTATTTCTCGCAACGCGCCTGCCCACCTGAAGTGGCTTCACGAGGCCTGCGTGCGTCCTGCTTTGTCCTTGCTTGACCGCTGGCTGTCTCGTCAGCCGGCAACCTCGCAGGCAGGTAACTAATACTCGCCTGGCGGGCGTAACGATGTTACGGCATCCCCGCTAGGAACTATTCGCCTGGCGGGCGTAACGATGTCCCTGCATCACTGCTGGCAATACTTTAGACTCTGACATGCTCCCCCGGGGCTTCATGAAAGATGTCATCTTTCATGTATACTCTGTTATATATATAGCGGGTTAATATTTTAACCTTGTCAGGGTCAACCTTTTTGTTATATACATTGGTGTAGAAATACATAAACACACACATCTTGGCATAGAAACACATAAGAAATGTACATTGTATCTAAAGACATGTGCTGTTCAACCTTTAACACTTGTCAAGTTTCATCCTCTCGATGGCTGGTTACCTTAATTGCATTATTGACCCAGTCAGATCGGTAGTAACAGCTTCCCAAGCAACTACCTCGCAGCCTTTCCAAAAAAAGTAATAATATGCTTTTTGAGACAAAAAACATCTGGCAAGACCGTAATACGGCTTTATATAAGCCGCATTCAACGCTCAAACTCTGACCTCATTTGGCCAGGAGTTCTTGTGTCGGTCTGCAATGTCGGTAACATGCCCAGTAGATGGCTTCTTGGTGTGTTAACAATCTGGCAACAACATGGTTATTTATATACAACACATCATCGTATACATTTCAATAAACGCCCTTGGTGTAATAATGTAATAACAATTAAATGAAAGGGACATAACTTCAAAAATTAAGAAATATAATATCTTACAATAATTCTTCTATTTCTCAGCGTCATAGCTTGATGTTTCTCCATACTAGCGAAAAAATGTCGATAGTATGAATAAATTAATCAAGATATGATTCTAAGATTACACTAAATGAAAAATATTAATACACAATTCGTGTATTCGAAATTATTGAATCGTAAATAGTTTAGAAGTGTTATAACTATTTAAGCTTTTGTTTGTTGTCTGCTAATTTTGAACTAAATTTCTAAATCATCCGGAAGTACACACGAACAGCTGATGTTGAAATTTGTAGAACACGCTTGTTCCGGTCTGATGTAGTAAAACGGAATGTGCAAAGTTCTGATCGTTCATGTGTTGGTTGTTTCACTGGAAAAAACTTCTGGATTTCGATTGACTGAAGTGGTGTAGATGTCAATGTTCAGGTCACACTTTCACACACGGAGTTAAAATATCACTGGGTATGTTCCAAATGCAGATACCACGGATAAATTGGATAGTTCGCTTGCGGTAAGTTCAGAGCGAATGTGGCACTGTTCTTGTTTCGTAATATATACAATTAATAAAGTTCTCTTTCTACCACACACTACACAATTATTCACGACAATCACTACGTTAATAATAAAATAAGAAAACTATATATATTGGGAATAAACCCTATCACATCATATAATAGACATACACAGCTTGCGTGTAAAAAACACTTCACTGATGGATGGCTGTGTTGGTCTGAGTGTATTTTACACACTGCACTCAGACATTGGTGCTTACTGGGTCGGTCGGACAACGGGACAAAAGATCGGCAATCGTGTTGGTTCTGCCCGCGATGTGTCGAACTTCAAAGCTGTAATCTTGAAGTTTAAGAGATCAGCGAGCTATCATTTGGTTGGAAGGTACACCTGAATTGATAAATCTCAATGGACTACTGTCAGACTCCACAATAAAATGACGTCCCAGGAGGAATCTGGACAATTTAGTTATACCCACCACTAGAGCTAGGGCTTCCAACTGAGGTGTTGACCAAGCACGTTCTCTCGGTTTTAATTTTCGGGAGACGAAGTACACAGGATGTAAGATGTTATTGTGCTCTTGTAACAAGACTGCTCCAATCGCCACGGAGCTCGAGTCTGTGCGTAATCTGAAACTGATTTGTAAATTGGGAAATTTTAGAATGGGATTGTTTAAGCTATTATCAGAAAAATAAGATAATACTTTCTGGAATGCAAATTTTAGGCATTCATTGCTTACAATTTTCTCGGGTTGATCTTTTGTAAGTTAGTAAATACTTCGGTCAGTTCAGCAAAATCTGGTATGAACTGACTATAATAATTTATAAGTCCCAACAAACTTCTGACTTGCTTTTTCGTAGTCGGAAGTGAGAGTTTTAGTATCTTGGACACAATGTTATCGTCTGTCGTGACAAAGCCATTAGATATTTTGTACCCCAAGAAGGATATTTCCTGATAGGCTATGTCTACTTTTGCAGGCTTTACCGTCAGTCCGTGCTGTCTAATGCGTTCAAATGTCTGTTCTAATGTCGTTATGTGGTCTGTCATCGTCTTTGTGTGAACACAAATGTCGTCTATGTAACAGATAATATTCGGTATGTCTACTAGTAGAAGTCGTGTCATACGTACGAATGTTGCTGGGGCATTGACAAGCCCAAATGGAAGTTTGCACCATTCGTACAGTCCCCAAGGTGTGGCAAAAGCTGTCAGATGTCTGCTCTGTTCGTCTACTGCTATTTGCCAGTAACCTTTCGTCATGTCTACCTTCGTAAAGAACCTAGCGTCTGTCAGTTCTGTCAATAGATCTTCCGAGTTTGCCATTGGCTCTAAATCTAAAAGAGTTATCTTATTTAATTTCCTATAGTCGACACAGAGTCTTATTGTGTTGTCCTTTTTGCGTACTATGACCATTGGAGATGAGAAATTTGATTGGGATCGTCTAATGATGTTGTTTTGCTCTAAGCTGATGATCTCTTGATGTAAGTGTTCTTTGTAATGCAATGGAATGGTGTATGGTCTGCATTTTATGGGTGTATTTGACGTGAGTGTGATGTGATGTTGTACTAATTCTGTTTGTCCTGGGTTGTTGGAGAAAATGGTGTTGTACTGTTGTATGAGCTGTTTGCAACTGTCTGTTTCTGCTTGAGTTAACTTTGGGTTGATCTTAATTTCCTTCAAGCAGTTCGTCGTGTCTAATGCAGGTGTTGGAATTTCGTCACTAGCCTCGTCATCTTCATGGTCTATTATCACTGTACATGCTGTTGTATCGTCTTGTTCGTTGTCTCTGTTGTAATATGGTCTTAGCATATTGACGTGGAATATTTTGTGTTTGTCTTTTATTTGGATCTCATAGTCTACAGGTGAAATCTGTCTCGTCACTTTAAATGGTCCTTGCCAAGAATCAGTCAATAAGTGTCTGTCACTAGGTAGAAGAAGAAGAACGTCCTGTCCAGGTGTCAACGTTATTGTCCTGTTACCTTTGTCAGCATATTGTCTATATGTAGCACCAGATAATTTTAGTGCATCCTTTGCAATTATACAAGATTTGATGATTCTTTCACGCAATGATGTAACATATACGTATGATGATATGGGTTTGAGTAAAGGAGTGGATTCCGTTAACATTTGATGATAGATGCTTAATGGGCCACGTGGTTTGGCACCATAGATAAGTTCAAAAGGAGAGAAACCTGTACTAGCATGTGGCACCTCGCGATAAGCAAAGAGAATAGCAGGTAAATATACGTCCCAGTTATAGGGGTGCTCTTGCGTGACTTTAGCAAGCATATGCTTTAAATCACCGTTAAATTTTTCTATAATTCCACTCGAGTGAGGATGGTACGGGGAATTGAAACATTGCTTCACTCCTAGCATTTTGGTGAAAGCTTGAGTAGATGCGGCGATAAACTGACATCCCCTATCTGATTGGATAGTGTCTGGAAATCCTATCCGTGAAAATATATGGAAGAAAACTTCCATTATGTCATTGGCAGTTATGTTCTTTAGCGGAATCGCTTCAGGCCAGCGGCTACATTGATCAATAATGGTTAATATATACTTATTCCCTCTGGTTGTTATCTGATTAAGAGGGCCCACTATGTCGACAGATATTTTCTCAAAAGGTCGACTGGCTAAGTCAGTAATTTGTAACTTTGCCTGTGGTTTTTTTCCTTTCTTTACAAGTTTTTGGCAGATGTCACAATTCCTGCAATATTGCTTAATGTCATTGCAGAATTTGGGCCAATAAAACTGTAATAATAATCTTGATCTGGTCTTAGCGTATGCCATATGCCCTGCAAGAGGTATATCATGGGCAAGATGTAAGGCTTGCTTACGATACTCAATTGGCAAAACAGTTTGCTCTGTTGTGGTGTCACCTCTGGTATAATACCTGGTGAGGATACAATTTTTCAAAGCAAAATGCCATCTTGCATTTTTGGTTAACTTTGGCTTTTGGCCGATCAGATTAAAATA
Source organism: Cepaea hortensis (assembly GCA_963921405.1). Classification (NCBI taxonomy): domain Eukaryota; kingdom Metazoa; phylum Mollusca; class Gastropoda; order Stylommatophora; family Helicidae; genus Cepaea; species Cepaea hortensis. The sequence continues at coordinate 5,187,343 of OY992893.1, forward strand.
TTTTGACAATGAAGGATCAGCCTTTTGGGCTGTTACAAAAGTCTCCTTCATGGTTTTAGGAGGTAGTAATACTGGGCTAAGCATTTCTATAGCCTCAGTTTGATTAATTTCATCTTGCATTCTAGCAGTAGATCTAGTTACTGCGTTCACACATTCAATGATATCAGATGGTGATGAAGCAGTGTTATCAATGATGTCATGAGATCTTAGTGCTACATTAGCTACCATACATTCATTAGGTGGTACAACAGTATCAATGATGACATTTGATGGTGATGTTGTGATCTCATTAATGCAAAGAGATGTTATGTCATGAGGCATATCATTCACCTCTGGTAAATTTCCAATTATAATATCACACACCGGGTTTGTTAATGCTGCGCATTTTACTTTCCCAGTGAGGAAAGGTGTTTGAATATATGCCCATGCTAGTGGGTACTTTTCAATATTGCCGGAGAATGTTCTGCATGTTACGTGCCTGCCTGTATAGTCTGTAGGCATTATGAACGTTCTCTTCAGTCCAATCAGTGAACTTCCCGTGTCCCGAAGGACTGTAGCAGGCTTGCCATTCACATATCCTTGATGGATGTTTATTCTGCCTTTGGAATCTACCACCAAAGTAGCTTCTTCATTGGCAATAGGGATGGAGTGGCCGCATGTTAAAATACCATCTTCATAAAAGGTATTACAAACAGTACATTTATTGGCGTTAAACATATCAAAAGCCTGTGCTGAGTTCACAGGGTGTTTCTCTGATTGTTCTTCATCTGATGATGAACTATCAAATAAGGCGGCATTGGCTTTCTTGGTCATTTGCCTACCTTTACAATCATGGCGATAATGTCCATACGCCTTACAGAGAAAACATTTACGCAAATTTCTAAAGGATTTACGCTCCTTATCTTGTCTGTTTACGATGTTCTGTAAATATGTAAGATATGCGGGTTTCTTGTCGCACATCTCACCTTGATGATGTGAAATTCTACAATAGTTACAATGGTTGTACTTCTCAGATGTAGGCTTATAAGGTTTTTGCCTACTATAGGGTTTGTCATAGTTAGCCGCTGCTACAAAATTGGTTTCAGTAGCTTCACTGGCAAAACAATGTTTGTTGGCTGTGTAATAAGCCGAACCACGTCTTTCAATCTGCGCTACACTCGTACATTCATTCTCTTGCAAAAACTTTGAAAATGCTGATGGAATAGATGAAATGACTTTATCTCTGATGATAAGATCTTCTAACTTTTGATAGTTCTTATCAATTTTAGCTGCTGAAGTCCATTTGGAAAATATATCTCGGACTAATCATAGGTAGTCAGAGAACGTTTGAGTCGGTTTGGGGCTCAACTTGCTGAATTGTTCTCTATAACCTGCCTCATCTAACATAAAATGTGCCATAATCTTTGATTTTAGATAATGGTAATCTTTTCTGAGGTCTTTGGGGATAGTCTCTATGACTTTCAGAGGCTCCCCTGATAAACTTCTCATATAAATTATATTCCATTCAGACAATAGGACCTGGTAATGGTCCATTAAAGTCTCAAAATTTTGGGTGAAGGCTGCAATGCAGTCACCCGAGGTATAATTTCTTACGATACCTTGATATTTCTTGTACTGGTTTTCTTTCTCCAGTCTCTCAGATTTCTTGGACTCTTTGTTTATGGCAGCCTCAGTATCAAGTTGTTTGATTTTTAATTGCACTTCCAGCTCTTCCCGTTTACTCTGAGCTGTTATCTCTGCCTTCTTTAATTCTGTCTCTCTTTCAATCTCTGCCTGCTTTAATGCTCTTTCAGCTACCTTTTCTTCACGCTCGTGGTATTCAGAGTATTTCTTCTCACTCCACTTCGTTAACTCATCACCTGTTAACTTTAACTTCAACCCCATATCGATGAAATCATTTAATGACGACATGATGGAAAATGCAAATGAAAAATCAGACACACAATTTGTTACAAGTTGTTAGTAAAGTGAACAATTTACAATTGTGTTCTATTTACAATATGTGCCTAAATTTGCATCCGAAAGTATATAGAAAGAAAAAATATACTCAAGTGTCCTGGATGCGGCGAAGAACGGTTGAAATTTGGGCTAGGAACTGTAGGGTCGCTACTTCAAAACACAAATGACCTCTACGGGCAAGGGTTTCAGATGGCACAGAAAACCTGCTTTGTTTTTTTGGAGGAAATAAATTAACGTCTGTTTGATGTGGTGTGTATGCTTGTCACTAAGTTTTGGTTAGGTTTGTATGGCGTTGAGTGTAATTGTAGGTCGTAATGTTGTCAGTCAACAATTTTTTTCAAAAACACACGTCCCTTTCTTTCCGAAACTTTCTGCTTTCTACAATTCACTTTACAAAGACAATCTAACTATATCTCAACACTCTACAACATTGATGACACATCACTTACATTAAGATGACATTCAGTAAGGACATAGACATCAAGTTTACAAGATGGCGACAAGGTCACAATGGCGACAACTTCACAATGTCGACAAGGTCAAAACGGTGACAAGTTCCACAATCACAAATGTTTTACACGTTTACAAGATCAAACAATATGTATGCACTGTACGTTTACATTTAGTCTCCATGTTCAAACAATGTAATAATATATATCAAAATGAGCCTTTACAATCACATTTAAATGTACTCTAAAGTTGAACAAAAATTTAAGTTCAGAAATCTAGGTTTTAAATGTTAATTACTTAAACCACGTTCATTTTAAAGCCGGACAATGCCACCACGTCCACACATGTCAGGGTCTTAAACCTGGCTCGTTAACCTAACACATTTGAGACAGTACAAATACAACGTGATTTGACTTGAGACTCAACGACACGAAGTTTCGATGGATTTATTTACAGATCACGATCTAGAGATGATCATTACAATACATAAGTTATAACAATACACTTACAGGCAACCCACAGCTTACAATCTATCTCACAAGATGTACAAGCACTCGACTTTCGGGCCACAGAACTACACAAGCCTTTCTCCCATCATACGTCCAGTCGAGTCCGAGTCCCAGAGCTGTCTGGCTATTTCTCGCAACGCGCCTGCCCACCTGAAGTGGCTTCACGAGGCCTGCGTGCGTCCTGCTTTGTCCTTGCTTGACCGCTGGCTGTCTCGTCAGCCGGCAACCTCGCAGGCAGGTAACTAATACTCGCCTGGCGGGCGTAACGATGTTACGGCATTCCCGCTAGGAACTATTCGCCTGGCGGGCGTAACGATGTCCCTGCATCACTGCTGGCAATACTTTAGACTCTGACAATTGTGTTCCGTGCTTTTGCCAGCTATCGGCACAAACATCTGTTATATATATGTTCAACATTGTGTTCCGTATATCTACCAGCTATCGGCACAATCATCTGTTATATATATGTTCAACATTGTGTTCTGTATATCTACCAGCACAATCATCTGTTATATATATGTTCAACATTGTGTTCTGTATATCTACCAGCACAATCATCTGTTATATATATGTTCAACATTGTGTTCTGTGCTTTTGCCAGCTATCGGCACAAACATTTGTTATATATATGTTCAATATTCTGTTCCATGCTTTTGCCAGCTATCGGCACCTTCATTTTCGAAGAGCGCATTGGTTGCCTGGGGAAACGACCTTCATCAATGGCACAGTCTTTCATCGACAACCTGGAGGGATTTTTTCGAACTCTGCAGCCTCTGATGTACAACCTGCCCATCTACCAGGTCTGGGAGACCCAAACATGGAAGGAATTCGAGCACTACACAGACAACATCATGGACATTGGAAGGAATATTGTTGAGAAGGTATGGCTTCATCTTCTTCTTCTTCGGTCCTCTTTCGTGGGAAGTGCCTCACACCTAGTGGTGCACGCCCTAGGAAAGTTCGTCACTCTGTTTTGTGCATCTCTCATAAGAGTTCGTCAAACTTTTGTGCATATCTCATGGGAGTTCGTCACACTGTTTTGTGCATCTCTCTCTCAGAAGTTCGTCACACTGTTTTGTGCATCTCTCTCAGAAGTTCGTCACACCTAGTAGTGGACGTCCTAGGAAAGTTCGTCATTCTGTTTTATGCATCTCTCATGGAAGTTCATCACTCCAATTTGTGTATCTCTCTCAGAAGTCCGTCACACTATCGTGTTTCCTTGAAAATAAGACCGGGTCTTATATTAATGTTAGCTTAAAAAACTGGCCATTCGGCAAGTCTCTCATTGTAGGTGACGATCTTAACTAGGGCTTATTTTAGTGATAGGTCTTATTTTCGGGGAAACACGGTATTTATGAATCTCTCAGAGCATTGCGTCACATCAAGTTGAACACCTATCACAGATGTGTAGTAATTACATCCCTTGATATTACCATTACTACTACTGCTGCTGCTACTACTACTACTACTACTGTTGCGGTTGTTAATATTGCTCTACCATTACTGCTGCTGCTGCTACTACTATTACTACTACTATTGCGGCTGCCAGTGGTACACTACTACTACCACCACTACTACTACCACCACACTACTACTACTACTACTACTACTACTACTACTACTACTACTACTACTACTACTACTACTACTACTACTACTACTACTACCACCACCACCACCACCTTCACTACTACTACTACTATTACTACACCAGCAACAATAGCAACAGCAGCAGCTACTACTACTACTACTACTACTACTACTACTACTACTACTACTACTACTACTACTACTACTACTACTACTACTACTACTACTACTACTACTACCACCACCAACACCACCACCTTCACTACTACTACTACTACTACTACTACTACTACTACTACTATTACTACACCAGCAACAATAGCAACAGCAGCAGCTACTACTACTACTACTACTACTACTACTACTACTACTACTACTACTACTACTACTTACTACAACTACAACTACTACTACTACTACTACTACTACTACTACTACTACTACTACTACTACTACTACT